>JAJKFI010000078.1:393522-499518 GCA_029204185.1 Lerista edwardsae
GATGATGATGATGATGATGATGATGATGATGATGATGATGATGATGATGATAGGATTTATACACCACCAGATTTCTCTAATGACTATAACTCAAGGCGGTTTACATAGGCAGACTATTCAGAAACCCAAAGGTTTTTATAATTTTTACAGAAATGTTCTATCTTTCAAGAACTACACACATACAGGTGGATCTTTCTGGATTTAGTCCTTCTTTCTGGCCACCCGTTTGTCTTCTTGCTGGCTGATAAGCGGCTTCCCTGCTCCCACCAGAGAAGCAGCTGAACTTCGGCACAACTCCCCCTCACACAAGGCTGTTAATCAGTCGCAATTAACGAGGTCTGCCACTCACAGAGACTTCCGGCTGTCCCGAACTGGCGACCTTCAGATCTTCAGCTCTTATCTTCAGGCAAATGGAGGCATTAACCCTCTCGACTAAATCTTCTAAGATACTAAGTCGGGGATCTCCAACCCTGACCAGGGGGCCAGAAGCGGCCCTCAAAGAACCTCTATCTGGCCCATGGCAAGCTTCTGGTCCCCTATGAGCCTCTGACTCTCCTGACCTTGTTGTCATGGGCTGCACCCTCAAAGCTGTCCTCTGGTTGTGTGCAGAAGTGTTCTGAAGGCCAGGGAAGGCCAAGTGCACAGCCTTCCCAACCCTCAGAATGCCCCTGGAAGGCCAAAAATAGTCACTTCCTGGTTTTTCCAAAGACCTGGAAGTGAATTTTGGGTCCTCTGAAGGCTTTCTGAGGGTCAGAGAAGCCACCCTAGCCTATGTTCTTACTCTGGGTTTTTCCTGTGATCTGATGGTTCTGAGATATTTACTCCAGCATATTTAAGTAAGCTGCTTGTGGAGTGGGGAAAATTGGAGTCCATTAAAGTGTTTGCTATATTTCTGTGGTGGTATTTGGAGTAATCCTGGAATTCTGAGCCCATTCATCCACTTCTCAATGTTCCTTCTCTACAGTGGTTAAATTTTATACTTAAATTTATTTATTTCTCCAGCCCTTGACACCATGCCAGATATTTGATGCTTCTCTCTGGCTAAAACATTTGGAGATCCCTATACTAAGTTATCCCAAAGGGCTTCTTTCACCCTGGGATGGGGTATACAAATGATAAATAGGAGAGTAAAGTGAGTGTCTTTAATCTTGAACATAAAAGGCTCTGACTGATTTGACTCTCTTTCAGCCAAAACTAAATAGATTTGGATAACATAGCAGATGTATGCAGTCCATGGTTCCTTAGAAATAATGATCAAGGTCTAAAGAAAGGAAGTCGGGATGAAACAATCTGGAATTTCTTATACTTACTGTTTACAACAATGATTCTCAAACTTTTTAGGCCAGAACCCACTTTTTAGAATGGCACTCGTATTGGAAACCACCGTAACTAATGTCATTAACCTGGAAATGGTGTCATGGCCAGAAGTGACGTCATCCAGCAGGAAGTGCTATCATTGCGACATAATAAAATGGCATTCCTGGAAGGCAAACTGGCATATTGGACTGAAACAATTGCACAACTATGAAACATCCTTGACAGAAATTAGGACAAAAAATATGTAAATGCACTAAAATAAAAACAAAATTTAAAAAATCCTCACTTGAAAATTCAAACTGTTAACACTCACTAAAGGAATATAGCAAGAGTAAGGTCTGCAGCTTCCAAGATGGCGGCTCCTGGCTTGCCATGACCCACCTGACATCAGGTAGTGATCCACCAAGTGGGTCCCGAGACACAATGATTTACAGCAGTGATTCCCAAACTCCTCCCAGGGAGTTGGGAGCCATCTAAGTGCTTGCAGGGCTGGAGCTATGGCAGTGATGCGATACTGGGGATCATGCCACTGCCAGAGACAAAAGGGGGCTTTCTGCCTTAGCTGGCAGCAGCACCAGTCTTCATACTGTATGGTCCTCAAGCCTCCAATTAACTGAAATAAGCAATTGGAAACCAAGTGCTGGTGAGCTTCAAGCAGAGACTGGAAAGCACATTTTGGAAATGCTCCAAAGGAATTTCCTGCACAGGGTTGGATTAGATGGCCTTGAAGGTACTTGCCTATTATGATTTCCACCACCACTATGTGTGGGGTCAGGATAAAAAGAATCTGCAGTTTCTGGCAGCTACTAAGTAAGGCCGGCAGCAGCAAAGACTAGAATGGAAGGTAAGAGACTTAGCTAAGACTTGAAGCACCTTTAGATTGCCTCTCTGGGGAATTGATGATAACCTGTTTATAGGAGTTCTGGTCTATTTGTGCCCATCTAGCCAGTGGCATTCCTACAGGGGGGAGAAGTGTTGCAGGAGCCTGCGCTCCTGTGTAATGTGGCCCCTCCCCCTCGCCTCCAGAGCCATTCGTGGCTTGAAGAGCAAAGCCTCTGAGCAGCGAATGGCTCTGGAGGTGGGTGGGTGGGTGCCACGTTACACAGGATCTCAGGCTCTTGCAACACTTAGCATTCCCCCCCCCCACCTAGGAACACCACTGCATCTAGCACTCAACCTGTACATTTGCAAGTCAAAAAATATTACGAAGTCATTATACGCTTCCCGCAATCCCACTTTCAAAGGAAACCTGAATATGGGTAGCTCTGGCTCCTGGAATTTTCCTTTTGCTAGGAGAGTTTTGCAATGATGTAGTCAGGCCTGATTGTCACAGCAGAATAAATCTGGAATATGTTTTATTCTATCCTACATTCCCAGACGGTGAGATAAAAACCTAGGAAGCTTGCTTGAGCAAACAAGCCCCAAGAGTTAATTTCAGCTTTGCTTTGCTGGCTCCAAAAGGCTTCTCTAGTTGTAGGAAGGTAGTGTGGTCCTCCCCCGCCTCATTTGGAGAGCAGGTACAGTTTGTGGCAAATGGATACTACTATAGCGTGAATGATGTCTCCAGATAAATCTCTGCTCCTGATGTAGCTCAGTGATGGATGAGACTGAATCTCCTTGGTCTGATATTATTTTCTCCCTGCCCGTCACGGCTTGATGGATGGCATTGCAGCTCTCTTTTCCTTAGCTGTATCTATGCCTGCAAAGCAATTGACTTCCAGGAGAGTTTGTGGCTAGGGGATGTCACACGGGTATCGCAGATATGAATGTGAAACCTGCCAGCTTCTGTTCTTGACAGAACAGCCCTTCAAGAACCTTTGGCTGCGTGCTGCTTTTCTCATTCTTGACAACGGATCTGATTAAGAGGCTTTATTTAAAAGAGGAATTTCAGCAGCCAACAATTTCCTCTATTTGCTCTCTGCTCCTTCAACATGGTTCTGCATGTAGTACAGGAAACCTGTGACCTACTGTACCCTTCTCTGATCAGCAAAAAGTAAGGCGCATCTGAGTAATACTGTACTTAGATCTTAAAAGCACTTGCAGGAAAGTGAGCCCTTGTCTCAGTGGAGCTTACAGCATGGGTGCTCACTGGATTCAGACTGCAATCCAGGGGCATAGCTGAATAAGTGCAGCAGGGTGCAATTGCACTGGGCAACAAGCTTGGGGGGGGGGGCAACAAGCTGAGCTTGACATTAGTGCCCAAAATTGTGAAAAGCTTGGTAAGTATAATGATAATATCATGTTATAATATCATGTTATATACCATTTGATGTGGAATTTCATGCAGAATTCAATGAAACACTCCCAGTTTGTATGAAATAAGTACCAGCCTGTTTATGGAGGCTAATAGATTCAGGGCGCAATCCTAAACTGAGTTAGGCTGGCATAAACTAAGCCAGCAAAGTTTGGCCAGCACCAGGGACACCATAAAGTATGTTTGGACCACTCTCGGAGTCAGAGAGGCCAGCACACAGACATGCGCCATCCTCCCGGACTCTGAGAGTAGTTCAACCACGCTTTATGGTGGCCCTTGTGCTGGCCAAACTTTGCTGGCTTAGTTTATGGTGGCCTAACTCCAGTTTAGGATTGCACTCTCATACAGTTAATTACTAGATTAAGGGCTCAATCATAACCAACTTTCCAGTGCCAGTGTAGCCAGGCCAGTGGGATGTGTGCTGCATTCTGCGGTGGGAGAGCACTTGCAGAGGCCTCCTCCAAGTTTGGAAACATTTGCTTCTTTACCCCAGGACTGCATTGTGGCTGCATCCGTGCTGAAAAATTGGATAGGATTGGGCCATCATAAAGGTCACTGGGTATACTATAATCTTAAACTAGTTTTAACAGTTATAGTTTCTCTCTATAGCGAATCCCTAATCCTACGCAAGACTATGATTCCTAGGATTGCTTCGAATGCGGGGAAGATTGTTTAAACAAGCGAATGCTACTGCTGTGGCAACCCTGAAAATGTGTGTATTTGTGGAAAGTGGAGACATCATTGATAGCTCTTGCTTCTGCAAAACATTACATTGAGCTGGCTTTTAAAAAAATTCCGCAGTTTGACATCATATATTAGCTTGACATCATAGATACATTTCTCTGGAAACATCCGCCCTATTGAATAGAATACAGGCTGTACTAGTGATGGCACACACAAGGTGGTGCTATTCACTGCAGTTTGGGTGCGTGTATAAATCAACTAATATATGGACAATTGTTGGCATTTTCAGGCTGTGTTGGTCTGAGCTTGCTTCTTCCCTCGCACCATCATGGAAAGTGTGGACATTGAATTCAGGCATGCCCCAGTATCCGCAGGGGATAGGTTCCTGTGCCTCCCCCCCCCCAGATACCTGAAACTGTGGATAAGAGGGAACCTATGCTAAGTATAAGGTTCTCCCCTGCCCCCACCCCAGAGCAAGAATATTTTTTAGCAACCCCCAAAGTAAGAATAAAGGAAGTTATAGGCCCCCTGATCCATGGATAAGTGAATACGTGGATATGGAATATGTGGATTCGGGGGCCCATCTATATACTGTTTGGCTTCACTCTGTTATAAAGTTTGCTGGTAAAAAAAAAAAGCATCTGTATGTGGAACATGAATGTGTCTCTTAGAGTGCAATCCTAACTTGGAGTTAGGCCGGCACAGTTAGGCCAGCAAAGTCTGGCTGGCCCAAGGGATGTTTGAACCACTCTTGGAGTCAGAGAGGCCAGTACATGGATATGCGCCATCCTCCTTGACTCTGAGAGTGGTCCAAATGCACTTTCCAGTGGCCCTTGTGCCAGCCAAACTTTGCTGGCCTAATTCCAAGTTAGGATTGCCCTCTTAGAGTTGTCCCCTCCTGAAAGACAAAATTTCGGGACACCTGAAGTAGGTAGTCGAGGTATACACTCCAGGCACTAGCATGGTGCCTTGCGGTATTGATGCAGAGCCCAAAGGAAAATGGTCTTTTACTTTTAAGTAACACCTTTATTTCATAAGCTAGACAAGGGGTGTCAAACTCATTTCATATAGCCTGCTGAATAGCATTCAGATGCCTGCTGAGGTGTGGAAGTAACTTTTTTTCTCACTTAGGAACTCATTAGTTGCAAATAGAAAAGAAAATATGCAAATCTTAAGAACATAAGAAGAGCCTGCTGGATCAGGCCAAAGGCCCATCTAGTCCAGCTTCCTGTATGTCACAGTGGCCCACCAGGTGCCTAAGGGAGTTCAGTAGACAACAAGATGCTTGCATCCTGTTGCCACTCCCTTGCACCTGGCATTCTGAAGTAGCTTACTATTAATGTAAGGAGATTGCACCACCCATCATGGCATATAGCCCATAATGGACTTTTCCTCTAGAAATCTGTCCAGTCCCCTTTTAAAGGCAACCAAGCCAGATGCCATCACCACCTCCTGTGGCAAGGAGTTCCATAGCTTAATTACCGGCTGGATAAAAAAGTATATCTTTTTATCTGTTTTAATTCTCCGAACACTCAATTTTAGTGGATGTCCCCTGGTTCTGGTATTGTGAGAGAGGGAAAAGAACATCTCTGTATAGGCTCTATCCCTCCCGTGCATAATTTTGACTCAATCATGTCCCCCCTCAGGCACCTTTTTTCCAGACTGAAGAGCCCCAAACGCTGCAGTCTTTCTTCATAAGGGAGGTGCCCCAGTCCTGTAATCATTTTTGTCACTCTCTTTTTGCACCTTTTCTAGCTCCACTATGTCCTTTTTGAGATGATCACAAGATATGGGAGAGCCCAGTTATCATGTGGGCTACCCTTTCAGCAGTGGCATCTCAGCAGCTGATGGTGTGCCTGGGAAAGCCCAGGGAGTGGATAAAGAGCTTCTGTGGCAACATCTGGCCCCTGGGCCTTACGTTTGACACTCCTGAGCTAGACTATGAAAGAATTAAATTAGACTATACAGAATTACAATATGAGATGCATAGCCTAAATGAGATGCAGTGGCATTACTAGGGTTGGTGTAACTTTCATTTAACTTATGTCAATATAGAAAGGATATAACCCTATAACCAATAAAGGATACAACCCGAGTGTGTGTGTGTGTGTGTGAGAGAGAGAGAGAGAGAGTATTTTCATTCATTCATTCATTCATTGGTAGGTAAGAGCAGGTAATGGTTACTTATATACTGTATATTCCCTTTTTCTTTCATCAGGCATTTGTGTTTTCTGTTTCTGATCAATTGGCCATATTGTTGGGTAGAATATGGATAATTCAACAAGGTTTGTTTCATTACATTCCGCATAAAATTGCCTTCCGAATGAGATATAATATGAAAGTATTATTCATAAATACAAATTTTCCAAAATTTTGGCCACTACTGGTGTCATACACCCACCCAGTCTGTGGTGCAGTCCACAGACCCTAGTGATGCCACTGTCACCAACAATCCCCTACTTCAAACTGCTCCAAGGGAAAACATATGGGTGCCTGTATCTTCTCCATTATTGATAAATATTATATTATTTGGACTATCAGCATGGAATCGGAACAGTTGAAATCTGACTTTGGATAACTGGCATATTGGCATGCTGGTCACCTTACAAAAGCACTACAATTGCTAGAGACTGCTGAGGTCTGATCGTCTGGTTTTAGTTCTAATCCTCTGTCTGTGGCAGCAAGATTTCCTGCGATAACACTTCAGCCCCTGTCTGCTCTGTTGTATGCCTCATTCATGGCTCTTCGCTGTTGGACTTTTAACATCCTCCTAGCCAGATGCTATGATTTAGGACATATGGCTAGGTATGAAATTGCCTCTCCCATTCATTCCCCATCTGTCTCATTACACTGGCTCTGTAGCAGCAAAAGCTTTTGCAAAGTGTTTCTCAGGTTATGCAAGTTGCTCTCTTGAAATTCCGGTTTAAGGATCATGCATGAATAATGGATTGGGATGATATGTGTGCCTGCTCATTGCTAGCACATTAGCAGATGCTTGGTATTTACTTGTGTATTGCTTTTCCTCCCATCTGAAATGAATATTTTACAAAAAACATTTCATTATTGGTTAAATATGTGGATTGCAGTTTTGCTCACAAGAAATTCTAGCAGGAGAAAGTCCGTTAGCGCCCTTAGCGCTAATGGGGATTGCCCTGCCCACCACAGGAGCCGGGCTGCAGCTGCCATGCTCTTCCATTGGCTCATTTGAGTCAGGAGGGGGCAGGGCCAAGCACGATCGGGCGCGAGGCTCCCGCTCTCCCTCATTCTGGCGGGGAGCAGCGACTGAAGCGGACTCATTGCAGCAAGCCTCCTGGGCACGCAACGGCCTGCTGCTCCTTTGAAGGCCCCTTTGGCCTTGGCCAGAACCCCGACAGTCGCGGAGGCAGTGCTTTGGGTTGAGGGAGAGTGAGTGAGCAGTCACGGTGCTCAGAAGCACCGTGGCTGTTCTGGAGAGGCCCTTTAGGCCTCGCCATGAGGCGCGGTGGTCACAGAGGTGACGTGCCGTGCACAGTGAGTGCGGAGGTGGCCAGGCCCTGCGGAGAAGAAGCTGGTGGGAGGCCAAGCACGCTGGGCCTGGACAGCGTGGAGGGCTATCAGGCCCCCACAACAAGGAGTATCCCGCCTGTGCGACTTAGCTAGTTGGCCCCACACCCTCACCCCTCCCTCATCAGTAGGCCAGCAGTGCATGACCAGGCTTGGGGGTTGCCAGTCACCCCCCATCCATTGTAAGAGTCAGACCAAGCAGCGGGCCTGCCCCCCCCATGGAGCATCGGCGACTGGGGATACTGGGTCAAATACTGTGTTGGGGGTCATATTCGGCTGGAAGGGCTAGCTAGTAAAGGGGGAAGTTGACTGTTGGGCGGTGGGGCCCTGTGTTGAGTGAACACCAGATTCCCCCCTTCTTGTCTGCAGTATAACTGAAGGGGACTAATTGCAAAAAGGAAGCAAAAAGCAGGGGGAAAAGCCCCCAAGAAGGCTCCCCTTCCACCCCCATCCTCTTCATCCAAGGGGGATGAGGATTTGGCCGAAGCCAGGGCCCTTGTGGCCAGGATGGAAGCAAGGCAAAAAGAAAAGGCCTTGTGCAAGGTGGGCCTGGGAGACGGGGGTGGTGTGTCAGGGGTTCCGCCCCCCTTCGGAGATCAAAAAGGCAAGGGTGGGGTGATAAACTCAATGATTTTCTTTCATCCACAAAAAGATCCAAGGTGGTTGTGGACAGTGACAGCTCAGATGATGAGCCTCCCCCGACAAAAGCAGCACCTACGCATAGTAGCAAGAATGCTCTGCAGGCCAACAGGACACATGATCAGTCACCAGCAGATGTGAAGGGTGATTCTGCACAAACGACACCGTAAGACATCACATCCATCTGGAATGAAGGCCAGACGCCCGGATGCCCCCAAGGGGGGCCACTCGTACATTATGGCACTGTATGTCAGTGGCCGGCACAACAAGGTGACACGGGGCAAAGCTGGCAAGGTCAGTACTGGCCCATGGGCTGGTATCAAGGCCAGCACAATACTCAAGGTTATGGGCAGAATTATGTTGGTATGTTCCCACAAGTGGCACCCTTGATTGCCATCCTATTTACCCCCCTTTGGGACAGCTGATGGGCCAATGGGGTTCCATGGGTCTAGGGCAGTGGTTCTCAACCTGGGGGTCGGGACCCCTTTGGGGGTCGAACAACCATTTTACAGGGGTCGCCGAAGACCCCGCACTCTCATTTTCACTGTCAGCCTTCGGAGCAGAAACTACCGATGGTCCAAACGCAAAGTTCCACGCAGGATCAAGATAATTGAACAGAAGCAGAAAAGAAAGAGGGAGGGAGGGGTTTCTTTTTTGGGGGGAGGGAGCCTCCATTCTTGGCGTTCCACCCTTTCCTCACCTCTGCCAGACCCTCCCCCTGCCCGAGCTCGCCGTTCCTCGCCCCCTCCCCGAGCAGCCTGTTCCCGGCACCGTTAAGCCCCGAGTCCTCTCCGCCCCTGCCTGCCACCCCAAGCCCACATTGACAAAATATTGACAACCGTGCCTCTTCCCCCCCCCCCCAGAGAGAGGGGAGGAATCGGGCTGGGTGGGTGGCGGCAGCCTGCTTTTCTCTGTCTCGCACCCCTCCCCATTCTAAAAGGACAAACCGCAGCTCCCCTGTCTCAGCCTCACCCATTCAGCTGCCTCTAGTGCAGCCCACCCTTGGAAAGAGCCCCATTACAACAGCATTAATTATGTTCAATTTGTAACAATGAAAATACATCCTGCATATCAGATATTTACATTACGATTCATAACAGTAGCAAAATTACAGTTATGAAGTAGCTGTGAAAATAGTTTTATGGTTGGGGGTCCCAACAGGCTGTCATAATAAAAAGTGGGTCCCGGTGGAAAAAAGGTTGAGAACCACTGGTCTAGGGGGTTTGATTGCAGAGTCAGGTGAATGCCCCCGGATTTCCTATGGAGACAAAGCACTCCCACTGGGAGGGCATCTGGCCCTGTCAGTGAAGGAAAAGATATGGCGAAGTGAATAAGTTGACATATTCAGTCTCCTACAAATGGAGCCCGAGCGAACACCAAAGGTAGGGGAGCCAGCCTGAGATCAGGAAACAGTGAAACGGCGTAGGATAAACAAAAATTGGACCAATTGGCTAAATAGATATGCCATATACACGTCAATAGTTTTGCAGATGCATCCTACTCAAGCAACGGCATTATTTAAATATCTTTACATTATTCACTGGGCTTTCTGAGACTACATGGGCCCGGCTTGGATTAATTACGATGACCATTTTCGCCTGAGATGGGCATACCACCCATCCCTGGACTGAAGAATACCCCAATGGGAGCTCTGGTCTCAGTTGGTGGTGCCATCCTGGGCAGCATGGGGGGACAGGTCCGACAGTGGGCACCTTATCGTGAGGAACAAGCCAGAACAGTCCAAGGCACCGGCAGGGTGCTCAGGGGGTTCAACTCCCTCGCACTTGCTACGAGTTTAGCTCGACCAGAAGAAGCACCAGAACCAATTGCACCTTCTCACATAACTGTGTGCAGTGTGGCGCAAGACACCCGGTGTCTGCCTGCCCAAAACTTGGATGGGCAAAGAACACACAGGGAGGGAACAGAAGGGGCGGAGCCCCTCCCCCACCCCCTCCTCAGGGAAAGGGGGCCAACGCCGATTAAATTGCCCCAACTATTACTTTTGTTAGAACGTTACCCAAACTGTACAGCTGCCAAATATTTGGCAGACGGTTTCAAGTATGGTTTTCACATCCCAGCGCTGCCTCCTCCAAGCTCCACTTGGGCAAAAAATCTTTGCTTGGTTTTGGGCATGGAGGACGTGGTGCGCAATAAAATCAAGAAGGAAGTGTTAGTGGGTAGGGTAGCGGGCCCCTTTTCCTCCCTCCCACTTCAAAATTTACAGCTTTCTCCACTAGGGGTAGTCCCTAAAAAAGCACCTGGGGAATTGCGTCTCATCCACCACCTATCCTTTCCTAAGGATTTATGTCCAGCATTTATGTCCAGTCCGATATACTTCCATTGCATGGAGCTTCTCTGGTAATGTGGCAACAGGGCCCTTATGGCAAAAGCCGACATCTAGTCGGCTTTTTGTTTGCTGCCAGTGCACCCGTCAGATTTCTGTCTTTTAGGTTTTCATTTTGATGGTGCCTATTATGTTGATAGGGCCCTTCCTATGGGACTGGCAATTTCCTGTTCAGTTTTTGAGAGTTTTAGTACGTTTTTGCATTGGGCCCTCAGTTTTAGAGTGGGCATCAGCTTTGTGGCACACTATCTCGATGATTTTTTATTTATTGGCAAGGCGGATGATGGGGCATGCGCCACCCTTGTGGTGGGCTTTATCGAACTTTGTGAAGACCTAGGTGTTCCACTAGCACACGAGAAGTCAGACGGCCCATCCAACAGGTTGACTTTTTTGGGCATTGAGCTCGACTCCGTGGCACAACAGAGCAGTTAATTGATAAATTAGTAGAGCTGTTGAAAGTGGCAGTTGAATCACGCAAAATCACCCTAAAACAACTGCAATCCCTGGTGGGCCACCTCAATTTTGCTTGCCGGGTGGTTGCCCCAGGCACGGCAGACGGCTGTGTGATGCCATGGGGGGAGCCCAACAACCGCACCATCGTATGAGAGTCACGGCCGGCAGGCGCAAGGACCTGCGCATGTGGCTGAGGTTCTTACTCAATTTTAATGGCATTTCTTTCTGGAGAAGTGAGTTGCTGCTGAAGGCTGAACAGCAGATTCAGTCCGATGCAGCTGGAGGGCATGGGTTTGGGGTTTATTTTCATGGCCAGTGGTGTGCGGCACCATGGCCACAGCACTGGCATGAGTCAGGCTTCACTAGAGACCTCACATTTCTGGAATTCTTCCCGATTGCGGTAGCCACTCATATCTGGTCCAATGAGTTTACCAACTCGTCTGTCCGTTTTTGGTGTGACAACATGTCTGTTGTCAACATCATTAACAAGCAGACATCCCGGTCACCAAGGGTCATGCGGCTGGTAGGGTTTTTTGTCAGCCAATGCCTCTCTATTAACACAGTTTTTTCGGCCCGGCATGTTCCCGGGGTGAAGAACATCGGTGATGCTCTCTCGTTTGCAGTGGGAGCATTTTCAGCAGTTGGCTCCGGAGGCATGTCAAGACCCAGTGCCCATGCCGCTGTGGCTCTGGAGCCTTGGTTCATCTGGTCATTGCTAGTGTCGTCTAGCAGGGTCAGTTATTTGCGCAAACTGTGGGAATTTAATGCCTTTTGCAGGACCGCCAGCTTCTCTGAAATCCAGCCCAACCCCCCCCCCCGAGCATGTTATGCAGTTTCTTCTTCATCTTAGGGACAGAGGTCTCGCTTCACACTCCATAGCAGTTTATTTAGCAGCCATACCATTCAACTCAAAAGCTGAGGGTCTTTTGGACCCTACAGTGGACTTTAGAGTATGAAAAATGCTTGGAGGGTTTCGGAGAACAATGCCAGCCCTGCCAGATAGCTGTAGGCCCATAACAATTGCTATTCTGCATGGCTTGAGCATGAAGTTTGGCATAATTTACTCCTCTCGTTATGAAGCTTGTCTTTTCCAGGCTGTTTGCCTGGTTTATTTTTTTTGGGGGGGGGCCTTTCTCCCCAGTGAAGTGCTGCCGTCATCACAGTCCACCTCCACTGAGAGGGCTCTCCAGTGGGATGACTGTGCTGTAATGAGTGATCAGGTGTGTTTTCAACTGCGTGTGTCCAAAACTGATCAGAGATGCTGAGGGATTAAAGTGGTGCTGTGACAAGCACCTACCCCCAACATCTGTCCGGTCCGTGCCATGGCCCGTTACCTAGAGCTGGCCCCTCCGGGGGTGGGGACGCTGTTCAGGCATGTTGACATATCGCTTCTGACAGTTTTTCAATTTAAGGTGTGATTTAAAAGAGCCCTTAAGGAGCCGGGCCTATCTTTTGGTGATTATGGGCTTCATTTGTTCAGAATAGGGGCTGCCACAGTAGTGTCCCATCTGGGCCTGACACAGTACGATGTACAGCGCATAGGTAGGTGGCGCTCTGGAGCTTTTCGTTACTATGTCAGAGAAGACTGGCTCTGTTACTTCAGATGGTGACAATGGTCTGTATATGTTTGGGTCCCTCCTCTCCCCCTGGGGGAGGGTCCCTGTTGGCTTTTGCCTTTCTGAGGGCCGTTGGCTCTGACTTTATCGGGATTCCTCATTGGTCTCTCTGCATTACCATTCAGTGGAGTGGTTATTGTTCCTGTTTCCTGACACTGTTTCCTTGCTTTGACAGGTCCGCGGTGGCCATACTCCACTCAAGTTTTGATTTGCGGACATTCCATAATCTTCTGGGCCAGGAAAAGGGCCTTGTCCACCAACTTTGGCTCTCAACTAGGGCTCAGCAGATTTGCCAGCATTAATTGGGCGGCCCACAGAGGCATGCATTGGGGATATTTCCTGCCCATGCTGAGGAAATATGGCGAGACTTACCCTCCTCCCCAGGTAATAGTCATACATCTAGGCGAGAATGACCTGGGTCAGAGGACATCTAAGTCCTTCAGAGTCCAGGCCCATAAGGATTCTACTAAGGTTCTGAGATGGTGGCCAAGGACACAATTCCTTTGGTCTGACCTTCTCCCCCGAAGGGCCTGGTGGGGGGTTAGGAGCGTTCGCAGGATAGATGTCACAAGGAAAAGACTCAATGACTACCTGGGGAGGGTCGTGACGGAACTGGTCAGGGCCATTATACAACATGCAAGTATCGTTTTCCATCAGCCTGCCTTGTTCTGGAGCAACGAAGTGCATCTGTCACCTTTGGGCTCTGATATTTTCCTTAGGGATTTGCAACAGGGTATCCTGTCATTTTTGCAGGGTGGGGATGGTCAGGACAAGCGCTAGGCTGTCCTGCCATATGGCATGAAGCGTGCGGGGTATGGGTACGTAGGGCATATCGGTGTACGTCCAAGACAGCAAAGTCGAGGTGTGAGTCAGGACCGCTCGGATAATGCCTAATCGTCTCGAAGAGGTTGAGCTGGCAAACACCTTGATTGGATGGGCAGGGCCCAGTGGGATTCTTCCCGCGGGCCAGGCCATCCCACTGTCTTGACCCTTCGGGAGTGACAACAAAAGGCTTAATCAGTGCATGGCAGGGATGGTCGCCTAGAGTCAGATGTTTTCACCCAAAGAGAAAAACGGGATGTAGACGGCTAGGTCCGTTTCCCCTATTGAGACCCTGCATGCTGGAGGGTGGGGCTTAATTACAGCATGGCCCCACCCTAACTCTGTTGCAAATATTTGTCGGCATTATTTAATACAGTGGCCGTATTTAAATCCAATACTGCAGTCAGGAGTATTTATTTGGGGGGTGCATGGGTAATAAATTGCTTCTTCTGCAGCCTTCACCAGTTCGATTCCTTGTTCTAACAGAATAGGTCAGCACCTTTTCTGTCCCAGTGGGCCACTTTTCTGTAAATAATCTGATGTCTGGAAATGGTTTGCTATTTATTCTAGGAACGGCAACAGACACAGTCAAGCGGGTAGGCTTTTGTAGGTAGGATTGTCAACTTCTTCCTGGCAGAGGCTCTTTGTATATAAGAAGTGTGTGGCGGGCAGAAATCCAATTGGTGCAGTTTTTTCTTGTATGGAGATTGATTTTCTGTCTCTTAAAGACACAAAGTCTCAGTTGGTTTCAACTCCATTTCTCTTCTTTTAACAAAAATGTGTGTATCGCAATACTAGCAATTGAGTCTATGTAGTTAGTGGTTATGCCTGATTTTCTTTTCTATTTTCTGTGTGAGTTTCACTATGAAGGCTACTAGGTCTCAATTTTTGCAACTTCGCACAATAAAATGAAGAAAATTGCACAAAAATACAACTGTCAATAAGCCAATTATTACAGATGCTTGGATTCCAGGGAAATAGACAAATCATTACAACTATATCAAGATTGCCAGAAGGCACCTGTACTTTAAGAGTCAAGCTCTGTCATCTGTTTAGGGGAGAAAGGACATCCAAATGATGGGAGAGCAGGTTTTTCTCTGTGCAATGCTCACTCTATCCCCTGGACTATCCAGCAGTACATGAGGGTGGAAGCAGTGAATTTGAGCTTTAGCATTGATGTTAAATAGCTCGGTTTGCGTACCTTCTAGACAGGTTGCAGGGCTTCAGTGGGACAAAACAAACTCTTCTCTCAGGTCCAACTTCTTCTCAGTTGGCTTATTTTCTCTCTGATCCTTGTTTCAAAATGATGGAGGAATGTGTGCATATTTGCAACAATCAATCAACATAATTTATATACCACTTTCCAAAACAAGGTTCACAAAGTGGTTTACAGGCAAATCATAATAAAGGTAAATGGCTCCCTGTCCCAAAAGGGCTCACAATCTAAAATAAAATGCAGAACACCATCGCCAACAGCCACTGCTGCTGGGGTGAAGAGGATCAGTTACTCTCTCGCTCCTAAATATAAGAGGAACACTACTTGAAAAAGTGCCTCTTGCCCAGTTAGCAGGCTTTCAACAATAACCTTGCAACAGCTGGGAGAGTGGGGTCCTAAAGGTTTAGGATGTGGCCTGATGAGTTCTTATTTTGTGAAGCAGAAGCCTGTCTCCTTCCAGAATCCGTTGTGGACATCACTTCTGGCCAAGAACCACATTCATACTGAATTTTGAGCACATTGCTCTGCATAACAAAGGTGGCATTAATTAGGATGTGATTATTCATGCGCAGTGGCTTCCAAAAGCCACATCCTCCTCTCTTTGGAATAACATTAGCTCTTCATTTAATTAGTCACAGTGGTGTTTCCTATTTCAGGCTGGTTAGGCAACAAGGACTGGCCCTAGGCAGACGTAAGAGGCATTGTCATATTGTTGGGCAGTTTGTTCCTGTGTTTTTCCAGTCAACAAAACGATGGTGGGGTAGCTGATAGGTAGGCCAGCTACAAGCAAGCCCTTTCTTCCTGGTATATAATTAAAGGGAAGTAGTTATTGAGTATTTTGATTTAGCCTACCCATGGCATCTAGCAAAGATTGCAGGTGCCCTGGGTGCAATCTCTTGAAATAAAACATTTGGATAGTTGGGAAGATTTTGTGAATGGAGTCCTCTGGATCTGGGAATAGAGCAGATCTAGAGCCAGTGGCGAGAGCCCAGAAGTTTTGGCCAGATCTGGGGCAAAGCTTATGTGTAAAGAAAAAAAAGTCTAAATTTGGAAAACGGTAACGTTGCACTTTTCTAGTGAATATCAAAAAGATTTCTTGTTTTGGTTTCAGTCAGTTGACAGCCTTACATATGCCAAGGTATTTTGAAATGGGAAAGTACTTCCTTATGTCAAATGGGAAAGTACAGCCTTACGTCACCCCTTTACATCCTGTCCTGTGGGGTCTGTGGGTTCAATCTAGCTGCTCCAAGGGATGCTACTGAACACCACTCACACCACCTGGATTCACCATTCTTTCCCAAGCAAACTGAACTCTATTGGAATCAGGACTTGGCCACAACATGCACAAGCAGAAGCCTCCAGAGCTGCTTTCTGGTGACGATGTACTTGCATGATTGCAGAAGGCCCGTGCACTTGTGCGGTGCCACCTACAACATCAGAGAAGTGTTCTGAATTGCTGAAACCACTGGAACTTACCAGATTCCAGTCAGTCTACTAATAGAATCAGGGCAAGTCTGGAGGGAAGTGTGGACCTTTGGCAGGATTTAAGATGTAAAATCCAGATACTCCTCATTGTTTTGTGGGGAGAGTGGACCTAGTGATAGGTGGACAAAGTGATAATATGCAAGCTCTCCGTTTTTAAACTGGGATCTCTGGTCTGTCATCTGAGTTGCTGGTCTGCAAAGATTAGGTAATGCTTACAATCTGCTGCCTGTACACCTTCCAATTATTTGCCATTTCAATATTTTCTACTTCTTTTGATGAGCTGTTACGAGCAGTATAGAACTCTTCCGATCATGTGAGTTTATTATTTTAGTTATGAGTGTAATAAAGATTTTTGCTGTTGTCAGAAGAAACCTTGCTGCCTTCTGAATCCAAGTGCCACATTCTAGCTAATTGAAACATGTACCAGTGATAAGGCAAATGGGAGAGTGCTCTGGTGGAGGTGAGCTACACCTGGGATGCAAGCAGAGCCGTGGTATTAACATAGATTATATGTAAACAAGGCAGGTGCATGCATTCTAGGGCAGAAGGGCTGCACCTGAACTGCAGGCATTTGCTAGCAAGTGGAACCAAGTCACGTTGTATAGTCCATTGAGGTACTGTAAGACTATTGTATGGGTGTACTGGCTCTTATAACATTATAGCTAATTACTTAGGGCATTCCCAAGATACACAAATGGGCTGTATTCAATCAGTCAATCAATCACTAGTATTTATATACCGCTTTTCAACATAAAGTTCACAAAGCGGTTTACAGGCAAATAATAACATTAAAGTTAAATGGCTCCCTGTCCCAAAAGGGCTCACAATCTAAAGGAATGGAGAACACCACCAGCAACAGCCACAAGAAAGACACTGTGCTGGGGTGAAGAGGGACAATTGCTCTCCCCCTGCTAAATATAAGAGGACACCACTTGAAAAAGTGCCTCTTGCCCGGTTAGCAGGGGTTCACTGTTACTGATCCTAAGCTAGCATTTGGTTCTCACATAAAATATAGGGGGTATTGGCATCTTTCTAGAGGCAGGATAACCATTTTTGGCTTCCTTTTAAAAATGAAATCACAGAAGGTGGACACTGGGGAAAAGACTGCTGGCTTTCAATTACAAAAAAGAGGCACTGCTGCAAGGGAAGGTAGATATATTTGTGGTTTCTCTGCTTTGTAATAAACAAATCTAACACTCTTGTACAGAAATGGAATGGAGAAGAGCACAACCTCCACATAAGCTAAAATTATAGTAAAAACACAGCAGTCTATTTACCTCTGGGAATCCCACAAGCAGGAGAGAAAGGCATATATATCTCACTCCGTTGCAATTAGTATTCTGCAATTGGTATTCAGAGGTACAACATAGGCATTGTGACTAGTAGCCATTGATTGACCTGTCCTCGATGAATTTGTTCAATTCCCTTGTCATGGTCCTCTGTGTCTCCCAGACCAATCATTTGCGCTCCTGGTTCAATGGCCCAACATTCCCAGTGAGTCAGAAATTCCCAGTATATTCTTAAGTATCCTACAATCTCAAAAGTCTTAACACTCCTTGAGAGAGCAGGGTACAGTTCCCAGGCAAATACAGTATGTCAAATGTTGAGTACAAGTTCTTGCGCACATCTACCTGACTGGTCCAATATCCCAAACAGATAGGTGTGCGGGTCCTCAGCGCAAACAGCCTTATAGGTGCCATCACGCCTTCTACCAGCCAGTCCTCCAGCTAAGGGGAAGCTGAAGTCCAACAGGCTAACTCTCCAGCCCTTGCAAGCTTCAAGTTCCCCCAAACTCCATGGACGTCAGGCTTTGGTTCATTTCGCAACAGTAGACTGAGAGCCTGATCCTGAAGCCAATGGAAAGCGCTTACCACTGGCTCCAGTTTTGCAAACATACTGTAAAGCATATTCCCAGTATGGCCGAAGGTGCCAGCGTTGGCACTGGGGCAGTGCCAGTGGTGCTGAACCTCAGCACAGCGGAGGGACCACTGAAACTCTGACCTCAGTAAATGCAACCATGGGTGGGGTGAGCAGAGCAGCTTTTCGGGGCAAGGGGAGGGCATGGGGAAGGCAGGGGGAGGATTGAACTGGGTGAGGGAGGGAAAGAGTGGCAGTGTAAGGTCCTTTATGGATGTTGCGCACCCCATTTTGCACAGCTGAGCTGCTGCCGCAAGAACAGCTGTGGCAGCACACCAGTAGTCCATCCATGTCCCCTGCTGCTGGTACGTCAGAGTGTGCTGGGGGTGGGCAGATCAGGGAAGGGAAGGGGAGGAATGGACAGGAGACTGGGTTGGAAGGGGAAGGTGGATTGTTGCTGATTTCCCATGTTCTGGCCTTGATTCTCAGTCTAAATAGCTAAAAAAAAGTCCAAGTAGACCCATGCAAGTGGTGGAGGCTTACCAAAGCATGGGAATAAATGTTCCATTACCTGGAGGAGCCCTCGGGGATGTAGGGTGCAGTCCAGCAGTGCAATTGCTTTGATGGGAGGGGGCATTTGATTGGTTTGGGCTGCCAGTGTATCTCTAGGACAGGATTTTTCAGAAGCAGCCCTTCATCTAATGCTCTCGTCTTATCCACTAGCCTCTTTGCTTCTGAGGGCACTTGGCGTCTTTCCCCATCTTCACTGGGTGAACTTCAAACTCAAACATGGCTGTCATCTCTTACTTGGCTTCTTTTTGTTGCATGGTTTACATCCAGCACTTGAATAATCCCAGTTATACAAGCAGTCTGAATCCATTAGTCACTGAGAGGTATATGGAAATGCTGCCTGGCTAATGTGATGAAATTCATTTTGCTAAAATATGAAACGGCGACTGTGAGTGAGAATTGTTTTTGCTAATCTCTTCTGCTTTGTTTGACCAGCCAAGGCAGCAGTGCCTGAAAACTGAGCTTTTTGAGTCACTGAAACATTGATTAATGGAAAGCAATTTTCTGATATCTTTGCTAAACAGCCTAAACTCCATGCATATGGGATGTTCGTGGAGCACTGAATGCAAAAGAACCAGCCACCTCTTGGCCCTGTACCTCTGACCTTCCCTTTGTGATGGGCTCCAGTGCTTAATTTAAGTCCTGTAGTTGTCCAGCCATGACAAAAGCAAAGGTAAGAGTGTATGACACCCTCCCAAGGATTTGATATAGAAAGAAGAACATAGAGAAATGGCATGTGAAAACTAACTCAGAGCGCAATCCTAAACTAGAGTTAGGCTGGCATAAACTAAGCCAGCAAAGTTTGGCCAGCACAAGGGCCACCATAAAGCATGTTTGGACTACTCTTGGAGTCAGGGAGGATGGCTTACATTTGTGTGCTGGCCTCTGACTCCAAGAGTGATCCAAACATACTTTGTGGTGGCCCTTGTGCTGGCCAAACGTTGCTGGCCTAACTGTGCCGGCTTAACGCCAGTTTAGGATTGCACTCTCAGCTATGGAAGTAACTGCATGAGGAAGGGGGGACCAATGCACATGCTACAATAGAGGTAATCTTTGAGGTCAGTTCCATTTTTGAGGTCTTTTCACCATTTTTTAGGTGCTCAGATTGGTCCCTTGAATGTGGGTTGTGTGAGTGTGTCTTTCTCATGTTCCTTCAGAGTGCACTTGAGGGCAGAGTTTAGAGGACTCAAAACTGGCGTTGAAAAGGCCCCAAAGGCCTTTTGGTGCTGTGAGGCCTAGAGATCTCAGCACTTGTGGTGACCTTCCAGTTGCTGATCTGGATCTTCCTGCCACCCCACCCCATCATAATGGACGGCCTCTGGAAAAATCTCTACATTTTCAGACTTAATTCCAAGGGAGGGCATTTTCGTTGGCCCGTTTCCAAGTATTACCCTCAGCAGTTACTGAGGGTCGATATAAAAAAATTCCCTACTTTGAACGACTTTGTCCCTGTGGGTTGGAGGAAATAGAAACTACGGAACATGTTTTATTGAGATGTACCTTTTATCAGACTGTTCAAAATAAATTTATTCTTCCGTTGCTGTGTAAATTATCAGGACAAACGGACCTACAGCTCACATACGCACTCTTGGCTGATGGTAATCTGTCTTCTGTACACAATGTTGCCAATTTTTTTGCTGCTGCTATAAGTATCCGGAAATCTACTATGAAATCCCTTGATTGAGTATCTGTCATTATAATATTTTATGAGACATTGTCAGGTTATTTTTTTTTTACTTTAACATTTATGTAATTTTATGTAATTTTGTTTTACCTCATTTTTTAACACGCTCTGTACTGGTCCATGACCGTAATAAACTAATTGATTGATTGATTTAATTCCAAATCTGGAATGTGTGGGAGGGGAATCAGGCCATTATACTTTATTGATCCTAAATTCCTGACTCCTACTGGTCAAGACCTACTTCATCAGTCTTGGGAATCCCATGAAAAAGAGTCATAGTACTGAGTGTAGAGTGAGTATAAATGTGAAGAAGGGAACACATCAAATCATAAGAGCATAAAAAAACCCTGCTAGATTGACCTGAGGGCCCTATTTCCAATTGCTGTCATCCAGATGCATCCAGGAACCTTAGAAGGTGCCCTGGTCCACAGTGGTCTGAGGTGGTACACCTTCTTCCAAAGGGACAAAGACAGTGCAGGGATCCCACTTCCTCAGGCAAAGGAAAGCCACAATAGGAACCAAATAAGGAGCCACCTCTACTCATGAAAAGCTATCCTGGCCTGTTTGTAAGGGGGAAAGTTTCCTGAAGGATTGCTGGGACAACCAGGAGAGAGGATGAGGGGAAACTGGGAGTCAGGAAGTACAGGGGTGCCCCGGTATTCACTGATTTGGTATCTAAAGTTTCAGTTATCCACGGATACCATGGATACTGGGACTCCTATTAAAAAGAATTATTATTATTATTATTATTATTATTATTATATTAAAAAATATTAAACACATCTTTTTTTGTACCTTGTTGCAGCAAAACCACTGAAGTTCCCATACCTTTAAAAAGGTGTCCCCAATTTCCACGGTTTCAGGTATCAATGGTAGAATCCGGAACGGAACCCCAGCAGATTCTGGGGCATGCATGCCTGTATAAGACACAAGTCAGTAACCTCCCAATGAGGGGAAAGACAGGCTAGTGGAGAGTTCCACAGAGATCTAAGGAAAGGAAGATCTGTAAAGTTGCAAGATGTTTCTCCTAGAAGCTCAAGGTTCTCCCCCTGTATTATCCTTACAACAACCCTGTATTGTGGGTTTGGCTGAGAGATGGTGATGAACCCAAAGTTACTTGGGGTGCAATCCTAACCTGGCACTGCACCGGTGCAGTGCTCTTGAGCCAGACCAGTGCTGTAGCAAACGTACGATAAGCAGTGGTGTCATCTCAATGATTTAAGAACAGGTACTCACTTTTGATTGGCACATGTCGAGACCCGCCCACCGGAAGTGATGTCATAAGCCAGAAGTGATGTCGTGGCAGGAAGGGACATGAAAAAAGCCCTTTTTGAGGCCTCAGATGATTTTAAACTGACCCAACAGTTGCAACAGGATTCCACAGCACCCCCAGAACATGTGAAGGAGGCCTGGCATCATGTTAAAACCCCAGAGCAGCTCATTTTTCAGTGAAGGAAAGGAAAGGCTCCGCTCGCTGCCTGCCTGCCTGCCTGGCTCTGAGAACGTGCAGGCAACTCAAACGTGCAGGAAATTCAAACGTTGCAGGGGGCGGAGTCGACGAGTGGGTGGGCGAATGGGCGGGGCCAGCTGTAATCCTAGAAACCGGTACTCGCGTACCCCCGCATACCCCCTGCATGACATCACTGACGATAAGGCATGTCTGTGCCACAGATTCAGTCACTGGGCTGACAAAATCAGCAATGCCCGCTCAAGGGGGCTGTCGCACCAGTCGAGCACAGTCTTAGCTCTGCTGGCACAGGGCCTCACAGAGGGCATGCCAGAGGCAGGCATGATGCACAATGGGGTGGCACCATGGGTGGAGACGGGACGCAGCATTAAGCCATATCCAATCCCCAGGTTGGGCAGCCCTGATTTGGGCAGTTCCTGGCCATGTGGACTGATTCGGGTAGCTCCTAGCCATGTGGACTCCTAGCCTGCTCTTTTGCAGGTGCAGATCCAAACAGTCCCATAGGGGAAAATATTGCCTTGTCCCACGCTGAGCTGCTGCTGCCTCCTAATGTGGTTATTCTACTCCTAATGTGCCTATTCCAGGGCAGATTAGGATTGCGCTATCAATCAACATTTGGGACTGGCTGAGTGATTATTTGAACCAGTCTTAGGGTGTGAGCACTACACCAAATTAACATTCTTTAAAATAGTGTTTGTGTGACTAGTTGTACCAAAATGTGGATAGACATCCACCTACTATAGAAAGGCAGTGCAGGATGCCTTGAAAGCCTCTGTGAAAAGTTACAATCCAATGTGTATATCCCATTTTTTTCAGCAGTTCATAGCCCAAGAATGCATGATATATGTGACCCAGGCACAGATAATCCTCATTTGATTGCAGTGTCTAACGGTTTAAAAAACGATTCCTCAAAGTCAGACTTGAAAAACTAAACATATTTCCAACCCAGCAACCTCACCTTGCAGAAATCAATGAGAGAATGTCTATAAGATGCTTTGCTAGTGCTACTTCACCTCAGTGAGATTACAAATAAGATATAACTGAAGCAATTCTAAGTGTTGGAGCTGTGGAAGGGAGCGTGCCATTTTTAGACAATGCTTGCTTTAGGAATGTTATTCCTAATTGACATTGTTAATGACAGTGGTTCCCAAACTGTGAACCATGGCTTTCCAAACTTGCTGCCCTATACAAAGCATAGGATTGTAGCCCAGCAGGTCAAAGGGCCACCAGTCAAACAAGTTTGAGAACCAGATAGGGTGAATGGAAGCTTTTCTCCTAAGGCAGCCACATGGGTTGGAGAATTTCTGACCCAGATCAGGATCACAGGGAGGCAAGTGGCTAAAGCCATTCCCCCACCCCAGTCTCAATGCACACTAATGGCTATTTCCTATTATATAGGAAAATTGTTCATGCTGGGGTAAGCTACACAAGCTAACCATAGTGGTAAATGTATCCATTCATCTTCTTGTTCTTTCTGGGATAGCCTGAGTGTTTTCTGAACAAAAATATTTCTTTTTTAAAAAAATTGTCTATTTGTACGGTATAATGGTTTTTGCTTTCTGAAAAAGCACATGTCCATTCCAAATTAAGACTTGGAAACACTAAAAAAAATGGATTTCAAAGTGTGAAGCAGTCAAGAGTGGTGGTACTGCTAGAATGTTTTTTCTTTATTTCTTCAAAGCATCCCTCAATCCACTGCTCACAGATGATGCGTAGATATTGCGTTTTGTTACAGGGCCATCAAATAGCAGAGATGGTGAAAAGCATGACTGAGTGTAAGCTGTTTAGGCCTTCAGAGAAATTAACTTTGTCCAACAAGACTTATGGGGGGAAGAACTTTTTAAGAGTCTGCATTTTTTGTGATGGATATTAATTACTTTTATGGTATCTTAAGCACAGATGCTAAACTTCGCTGTACTTGCTGCTAAACCTTTAGTGAGGCATAGGCTCAGTAACTCAGGGCTAAGGTTCAAAATGCTAAGACGGCTGACAGTTTGGCGAAACACAAATCATTGTGTTATAGCCTGGTGAGAGCACTTAAAGATAATAGATTGACTTAAAATACAGGCAATGTGGAATATTATTCTATACTATACTATATTGTGGTGTGCATGTGTGTGTGAATGGCCAAGGGTTTAGCATCTGTGCTTAAGATCCAGAATCTATAAAAAGCAAGTTTCAAGTACAGCAGTTGCCTCTCTCTTGTTTCAGGAAATATCAGAATAAAATTCTGCTGCGTGTAATAGTTATGCACATGAAATACAGCTTGAATTTCTGTTAAAGGGTTATTTACTCCTAGCGTGCAACTCAAGCATCTTAGCTTGCAGGATCTTTGTGATTTAAATGTCCTTACTAAAGCATGCCCTGACTCACAGATACTATGAGTGGGAAACAAAAATTGCTAGATACGTCCTTTTTCAAGTGTTTATTAAAAGTAACTGGTGACTAACAGCCTATGTTACTTCAAGAACGGGACAGTGCACTCCCCAACTCTTTTTATAGTTGCTATGGGATTATAGCTGCCAGATTGCAACTAGGAGATCTGCACTGCACCTTTTAAATTTTTTGATGCTTTTATTGTTGCATAAATGTGCATGGCACTTTACAAAAATATAAGGTCCCTGCCCCAAAGAGCTCAAAACCAAAAATTTCATGGCAGGGGAGGGCAACAGAGTAAGAGGAGAAAAGTCAAAGCAGGGGTAAAATGGTGTGTGTGTGTGTGTGTGTGTGTGTGTGTGTGTGTGTGTGTGTGTGATATTACAATATTTATATACTGCCTTTCTTGAAGTTTCATAGACTTGAGTCACATAGAATCAAGGTGGTATACTTAGGCAGGTTGACCATAAATCCATTTTTTTAAAAAAATACAGTTTTAAAAACAAGTGTTACTCTATATGAAAAACTCATAGGATCCTTAGAAAAATTTAGGTTGTAGAAAATTGCATAAATAAGGAGGAATAAGAGGTATTAAATTTTGTATGCATAGTTTTTGAATATATATGAGATGGACAAGATTGTATGAAAACAGTAATGAAGTGATGATGAATGAGCTGCAATCAATGTGTACCTTCTGTGTGAATCATTGTACCCCTTCCCTATGTTTTCCCTTTTTCCCACCCGTATCTATATATAAAATAAACAAAAACAAAAACTCACAGGATCCTTCATTTCTTCAGATGTTTTCCTTTATGGCTCAATCGTCATCCTGGCTGCACAGCTCTTGTGCTTTCTGAGCTTCCACAGGCAGAGGCAAAACATGCCTGTAAAACATTGACATATATTTAGGATTTGTTGTAGAAGGTGATGTACTGAGAGATAAAGCAGTCACAGCTTCTCCTGCCCATCCATTCTCTGGCCTGTTGTTTTCTGCCACCTTCTCATTTGCTGTTCAGAATGCATGGGGTTATGTTCACTGCAGTGAGTAGGAGAAGGAGGTGACCAATACCCCAAACAAAGCAGGTGGGTGGTGCTATTCTTCCCTTATCCCCTGGAACACTGAGGAATTTAAATGTGGTGTATGAAGATTTGGGTTGCAGACTTGCAAGGATCTCGGTCATAGAGTTCTTGCCCAGTTTGGTTAGTATGATCACATGTCACATCTGTGCAGTTAGCAAATGGTGTCAATATAACTGAAATGGATGTTTGCAAATATTTGAGAGAGACGTTTCTCACATTTGCACTGACTTAGGAGTTGATTGGGCCGGCGCAAACACATCCATTGGCCCACAGAGTTTGGCTGGGGTTGGGGAGGATGGAGAGAGGGTGGATCAGAGTGGGAGAAGGTGGAGGGAGGAGGGCTGGTGGGTGGATCAGGCCTGGGAGGGGGGTGGTACCAGCCTCCAGCAGAAAGGTCATATCCAAATCCCCCTTCTGAGCAGGCCAGCCTTACACTGGCCTGCTAGGATCTGCACCAGTGATTTTATTGGCACAGATCTGACTAGCCACATGGGGGTGGCTGGAGCATTACTTGGGCTAAGGGGACATATGTCCCCTTACTCCGAGTTGCACCACAGCTGCCTCCTAACTGGGGCTGGATATGCTGCAGGCCAGGTTAGGATTGGGCTGCCTGTGATTGCATCTAAGGTATGATGGGCAGGGTATGAGTGGGTTGATGATCTCTGGTGATCAGCCCCCCAAGAAAGGGCAGATTGGCTAAAAATATGCAACCTAATTGGGCTCCAGGTCCGAGCAATTTGTACCACCACTTTTGTCAACTGTGGTGATGGGGACTGAAACAACCTCGGAATCGTTTAATTTTGAAAAATTAAACTACAGTATTTTCCAAATTGGAGGGGGGAATAGTTCATTTTTTTCTGAGCCACATTCTAAGTTTGACTGGGGGGGGGGAGTAGCATTTGCCCACCACTCCCTGCAACCATTTTCAACATCAACTCTTTTCTGTTCTTTCCGGTACATGATATGATGTAATCTTTTTTTCCTGCTTTTGAGTGTTTGATAAATGCATGCGTGGTAAAATGAAATATACAAGAGGTGAAAGAAATAAAAAAGGTGTAAGAGCATGGAACATTTCATAGCCATTAAAGGTATTTTATTACTTTCTACTCCTAAGAAGATAATCTTCCGAGAACACTGCATAAGAATGAAAATGTTGGAAATGGAATGAGCTAGTGTGAAATAACAAAGGGGGGAATGTTTAAGGGGAAAAGACCTTGATTTTAGGAAATAGGTTGTGCACTTTGTGTCTCCGGGAAGTATGAGTCTTCTTTTTGGCTCCGAAGATTGTGTGAAAGGTCGGAAAGGAAAAAAGATGTTTCTGTAATACAAGTCTGAGGTTGTGAATTGGCAGGAGAAGAACTCCCATCCAGCACCTCTAAAGGTTAAAGTCTGTAAGTACAGAGGTCTGGAATGCACATTCAAACTTACAAAGACCATAGTGGATTCCACCAGGAGTGGAAAGAGACAACTTGCTGTCTCAGAATCATAGGAGGGTGATGGGTAGAAACACAAGTGTTAAAACATGCATTGGGGAGATAGACTGGCCCAGTTCAGACATCCAGGGAATGCTTTCTCCTATGTGACTGAGCCTCAGAGAGATGCAAGCTCATGGATTCTTTCTCCTCTTTTCTTGTCTGTGAGAGGAGGAGACCTAAAGTTTCCCTTTGAACTCAGCATTTTGGGAACTGAGATTTAGTCAGCCACAATTGGATCCTGATTTATTTTCCCTAGTGTGGCTTGATTTCTGAGTTAGTACAGAATAGGTCAGCGGTTCAGTCAAAACCAAAAGTGTTGGATTGAGGGCACAGTCCTAACCAACTTCCCCGCTCTGGGGTAAAGGCAATGCAGCTCCGAAGTAAAAGAACAAACATTCTCTTACCTTAAGGAGACCTCCATGACTGCCGCCCCCACTGCAGGATGCAGCACATTCTCCATTGGCACAGCTATGTCAGTCCTGGAAAGTTGGTTAGGATTGCGTTCTGAATCCTCTCCTCTTGCTTAAAAAACAAAGGGATGGGATGGAAAGCCTGCATTTTTCCAGGGCTTGTACTTGTGGTGGGAAACCAAAATTTTCCTTGGTGATTTTGCAAAGAAAAGTAAGGAAAGCAGGAAATGAAGGCATGTTCCTCTCCTGTCATGGTTCCTTCATAACTGATACTGCCGCTGAACCCAGAGGTAGCACATAGCCATCAGGACTGATAGTCAGTCATAGACTTGACCTCCATGGCACAGGAAAGGTGGAGTAGAAATCTCTTAAATAAATAAATAAAAAATATCCCACGTTTTAAGTAGATTAATCCAGCGGGCCAGCAGCACCATATCATGTGGTAAAACATTCCCATAAATGACTTGGGCATTGTGTGATGTATCTCCCGTTGTTGTCTTAGTTGTTGGCATGGTAGGTGAAGGGTGGACACTGCCTTCAATAAATTTCTGACTTAGGGGACGGTTCTAATCTGGAGTTAGGCTGGCACAGTTAGGCCAGCAAAATTTGGCTGGCACAAGGGCCACCGTAAAGCACATTTGGACCACTCTCTGAGTCAAGGAGGATGGCGCACGTCTGTGTGCTGGCCTCCCTGACTCAGAGAGTGGTCCAAACGTGCTTTACAGTGTCCCTTGTGCCTGCCAAACTTTGCTGGCCTAACTGTGCTGGCTTAACTCCGGATTAGGATTGCGCTCTGAGTTAGTGCTAGAAGGCGCTCAAGAAGCAATTAGATTTATTGAGCTCTGTGTGTTTTCCATTTTGACTAGGAGCTGTTTGTGGTTTTGTGGGACTGTGAGTGACAAGAAGTTACTATGATTTGTGGTTTGTTGGAAGGTGTTGCCTGTGATGCAACTGGCTATTTCTGCTCTATTTTGTCCCATTTTTTCACTTTGCTTTCTGAAATCATACCTTTCCTTAAGAGAAACTTGGAGGCCTTTAGAGAAGATTGTGATTTCTGATCCAAGCCAACTTCGTGGAGCTTCCATTTGTGCAGAACTTACCAGTGTTGTGTTGTATCCCATCATTTCTCCTTGTTTCCACTGGATTTCTTTTGTCTCCCCTCTGCTCGTTAAAGTCAATCCACTATTTCTTTATCTGGGGATATATTTCCCACTTGTCAGTGCTTGCTCTTCACTTGTCCTGCTCTAGCATGCCAGGGTGCCACATATATCAAGCAATGGCAAGCACCTTTATTATTTATGGTTGGCTTTAATTTTCAGTTGCTTTTACCTCTTATACTTTGGCATAATTATGCATCATTTTTATGTGGCAGCATAAAACTATAAGCCTCTCTGGACAGTTTTACTGCCCAGTCTCTTAAATCAGCTTGACTTGGCGTGATCACTTATGGGAACTATGTAAGTGAGAAATTAAAGCAGAATGATCCAATAGGGCATAGTAAATTATGGGATCTATTGTATGGCCAGTTTAACTTGCCAGAAACTCACCCCAGGTTCATCCTACTTACCTTGGAGCAGAGCTGCTTTAGGCTAATTTTGTGATGGGTCTTCCTCCTCCTCCCTCTTGGTTATCACAGTAATGCTCTGTCTTATATCCTTGCTGTCCTGTTGACACTGGATTGGGCAGGGCCGAGACAGGGGCACATTGGGGCCAAAAGGGAGATGCGAGATAAGTTGTGCTGATTCACACTGAATCCTATTCCCGTTCCTGAGCCTACACAGGGCTTCTCATATTTGCGCCATTTGGTAGGTCCAACTCTAAGTAGCCCCAGTGGGCAGTTTGCACAGGGTAGGGGACAAATGTCCCCTTACGCCAAGGAGACCTATTCCTTCCCAGTGCTGGATATAGTGCTGCATCAGAGTTGGTTAGGATTGGGCTTACCTGATAAGCATCTGATGCATAGCATCCAGGTGGCTTCCTAGGATGAACCTTGAATTACAAGAGCAGCGATTTTCAACCAGTGTGCCACAGTACAGTGGTGCGCCACAAATGATCTGCAGGTGTGCCCTGGGAGTTTGGGGGAGGATCATTTATTAGTAGGCCATTGGGGGATGTGAGCCCCCTACTGGCAGCGTGGTGTGTCTTGTCAATTGCAAAAAAACTGATGGTATGCCTTGACACCAGACCCAAGGGGAGGGCACAGGATGTGTGTGCTCTGTGACTCTGCACACCTTTTGGCATATGATGCCAGTTGGGTGGGTGAGTATCATCCAAAGCAGCCCAAAGGGATCTGAGAATTTGCTAAGAACATGGGAGGCTTCATTTTCATGTTAAGCTCTGCTTCGCTGCCATGTAGAGGTTGGAAGAAATCCTTTGGAGTGAACCTGCAATGTTCATCCCTCTTCAGCCCGGTGGAGGACCAACACCTGAGAAGGTGAGTGAGTGTGAGCCAGCTTGCCACACAATCTGTGCCATAGACAAACCCTAGTTCTCCCCACATTTAATGCTTGTTCTGTGGGATGAAGGTGCAAATTCTGACCAAAGCAATTCTTGGAGATTTTTTCCCAACATAATATAATGTTGGACATTTTCATAATGTTGGAGGTTGGAAACTCCTGGAGGTCTCATTAACACCTCCAGGACTGCTTCCAGTACTTGGAAGCACTTTACTTGGAAACACCACTGCTTGGTGCTTGGCTATAATTCCTGGAGACTCCACTAGACTCTTATAAGCCTTGTTCACAATGGGGCAATCAACACATGGAAGCTGCAAACGAGTCCAGATTCAGGCCAAAAATTAAAATTCTTTTTGTGGAAACCTAGAGAAGAGATTTTCCCCCAACATATGTCATGCTGTCTTATTGCTGTGCTTGGTCGTCTTTCAGCAAAGAAGGTTGTGCATTCCCACAACACAAGTGCTTTTGAGCACCTGGGCAATCCTAGATCAGTACTTCTTTTTACTGCAGTGGATCCTGATCAAACTTCTATATGCCTTTTGAAAGGCCCTAATTTGGACTTCCGCCTCTTTACACAGACTCGTCTTGCCGTTAGAGTGAGACACACAAATGCCAGGTTGAGAACAGAGTGCTCCTGAAAACTCATTCAGGCAGAAATCTAAGAATATTTGGCAGCTCACAAATCCCCCAAACACTTAACAAGCCCCTCTGTCTCTGCATCTCCTTCTAAATAATAGAACAGGAGCCTCTAAATCAAGACAAACTGCTTCCCAATTTAAGGTTTAATTAGCTCTCTGGAACAGGAAGAGCATGTGTAATTTGGCTAGTGGCAGCATCTGTCACCTGTTTTGTACCCGAATCTTCTCCTTGGGCCACATTATCCTTCATAACCTGCTGCAAGATTGCCAATATTTGTTGCCTGGGTTCCCTTAATTTTGGAAAGCAGCCTTGCAATTTATTTGTACAGGTTCCTTCTCTCCAAACAAATTCAGCCACGCTGATTTACTGAGCCCCAACCCCTCCTTGGGGCAGGGCAAAGCATAACAGCACCTAATTGGATCAAGCTGGGGGCCTCTGACCTCAATGTTTTTTCACTCTTGTCTGCTAATCTTTGCGGTTCTAGACTTAGTGACCTTGCACCCATCCCTCCCATCTTTGAGATAGTCTGAGATTAGCTGGTGGCCTTTGGGGCTCGGTAGGGATTTTTTTTTTTTGCCTTTTATCTGATGGGCCAATGGCAAGAATTTTTTTTTTGCCTATCCTAGACTACCTTCTGTTGGTGTGCTTTAACCAAGTGGTTACTTCTGGCAGGCATAGTGCTAGACTGGGACTAGAAGTAGGGCTAGGTATGTATCCTGAGGTATGCAAGGATCAGAGGGGAAGCCAATGCTAGTCTTCATATGCTGTCTGACTTGGGGACCCTATTCAAGCTAGGCTTGAATTACAAAGTCCATCTGTACTGTTTAAGTCCATCTGTTTATTCCAAAAAGCTTTTAACTGTTGACAGGCTGGCTGGCTGGCTGGTTTGTTCATTTTTATATATGATCCACTGGGTGTGTTGTTTTTTTTTAAATTGTATCTGTTTTAATTTTGTTGTGTGTATTGTTTTTTAACATTGTTTTAAACTGCTTTTTAATGTTAATTTTTATATTTTATCTTGTTATATTGTAATGCCGCCTTGAGCACCTCCGGGTGAAAAGGCGGGGTAAAAATCAAATAAATAAATAAATAATAAATACTGGCTTGGGATGAGCTGAGTAATTTGGCTATCTTGACCCCCTATCTCGGGATTGGTGGGGAAAACCAGAAGTAGGGATGAACCAATCTTAGGTTGGAGCCAAGGTGCTATGCCCTATGGGGGAAGTGAGGGGGAAGTGCTTCTGCCTCCCTTGGGGTAGGTGCCCACACTAACTGGGGGGAAGAATACTCCAGTTCAGGATCCACTATAGAATTTGAATTGTATTCTTTAAGCAATAAAGTGGCCCAGTCTTGTCTCATAGTTTGTGGTGGGTGCCCTAGCAATGCCTGTACAAAGTATGTCATGATATCTCATGGGATAATTTACATTATTGTAAGTGACATAGTGGTGCTGTGGGTTAAACCGCTGAGCTGAGCGCGTTGATCAGAAGATTGGCAGTTCGAGACCACGTGACCGAGTGAGCTCCCATCGCTTGTCCCAGCTCCTGCCAACCTAGCAGTTCGAAAGCACCTAAAAATGCAAGCAGATAAATAGGTACCACTTCAGTGGGAAGCTAACGGTGTTCCGTGCACTACGGCGTATAATCATGCCAGCCACATGATCACAGAAGCTTGTCCTCAGACCAATGCAGGCTCTTCGGCTTAGAAACGGAGATGAGCACTGCCCCCTACAATTGGTCATGACTAGACCATTCGGTCGTGGGGAAACCTTTACCTTTTTAAGTGACATAGTCAGCTCAAGAAAAGAATTAAGAATCAGATCATAACACCAATGACAATTGTCGCTTTATAGTCACTGTATACAGAAAGTTTGAGGTCTTTTTGGTGACAAGGCAAACTTATAGGCTATCTAGAAGCTGGTAATTCTGGCTGGTCTAGAATAATTGTTTTAAATGCTAATTTTTTTAAAAAAAATTATAAGTTTTCACATGAGTAATATCTAATACATTATCTGTACTCTTGGATTCAGAATTTTGATTCTATGTTATGCTGTAGTTCTTTGTTCACAGAACCTTGTTTTCCTTTTGTAACTGGATGAAATGCAGTTTCCTAGATTCTGCACGTAGAAAAACATCTGTAAATTAATTCTACTGCTGATGTATTTTATGAGATCTTTCTTTTCTTTTTTTAGAATTGTTGAGTTATCTTGAACTTTATCTGTAAGTTGGGCTTCAGGGAAAAAATCTACATTTTAATAGATAAATGCACGAGAGTAGCTCTGGTAAACAATCATTTGTTTCTGTAGGAGGCAATGCCTTGCAAAGCCAGTTAGATTTCTTTTTTTCAAATGAAGATAGTCACATGTCCTCCTACAGAAGTGGTACATTCTCTTTGAATTTCACAGGATTAGATTATTATGGTATAGGCTGCAGCAGAAGGTTGCTAGTCCTAGTGGAAGTGTTATGCCTGAGACATGTACCTTTGTACAGAGCCTACCTGACCACTAGATGCTGCTTGTGTTCTCTTTACAGTAAGTGATTTGCCTACGAGTCACTCTTGGGAAGAAAACTTAGAAGCATTCTTCTTTGGCTCAGTTCATTTAGTGCAGCCACTTAGGAGTTAGCGACTAGGTCCACTGCTGATTTGACGCATCTGTAATGTAATCTGGTCTAGGTTGTCTTAAATGTGTGGTCCCTGAGGCATTGTGTGCTCCCTGAGGCATCTGGTGGGCCACTGTGAGATACAGGAAGCTGGACTAGATGGGCCTTGGCCTGATCCAGTGAGGCTGTCCCTATGTTAAAGGACCATGTACCTGACCCATGACGTCAGTAGGCGCTCCTTGACCGACAATCCAAGCCTATGCAGGAGGAGACTTCTGCTGTTGTAAAACGGTTGCTGATGGCACGCACAACTCCCCGTCTTTGGCTATTATGCGCCAGCACCTGATCCAGCCATGCCCACCAGACCTGGTAAGGCAGTGGTGAGTGTGGGGCTAGATAGGGAAGGTGAATGGGAGGAATGAGGAAGTATTGGTCCAGGGAGGAGCTAGGAGTGGGTGGGTCTGGCAGCAATGGTACACACCTGATCCTCTCCCCTCTGTTTTGAAACTCCCTGTCCCTTTTCTCTCCTTGGACAATTGCCACCAAAAGAGGTGATGTATATCTCATAAATGTTGTTTGTACTGACATCCTGTTTGCCCTTCAATTGCCACCCCACTGCTTGATGTAGTGTGCACGTTTTCTGAATGGCTGCAGTAGTGCTGCCAGCGTGGGAAAAGATTGTGGCCAGTGATGTAACCTGAAGACTGATATTGAAGTGCTACAATTCTGGATATCATAGATATGAGCTGCAGTGAGAAAGCACTGAAATTAAGGAAGCCGGTGCCCAAAAGGATGGAAACAATAAATAACTTGCCTTTGCTGGATAGCTGAGAATTAGCGAGCTTTCTGTTCTTTCCCTGTGAAGCGTTGTGTATAACTCAAAATATATTGCATTGCAGCAACAAAGATAACCTCAGGAGCAACAGTGAAACCTTTGGACCTCTGAATTTTAAGGCCTTAAAAAAATCAAGCAACTCTTAAAAAAAAAAAAAGGAGGAAAAGGAATGGGTCCACAGTCTCCATATCTGTTCCAAGTAATTGTGTTAAAGAGGTATACTTAACTACATGGAGATAAATATCATACAGTGGTAGCAGCTGTCTTTAGTATGGTAAGCTGCCTGTGTCAAAGCTGGTTTGTTTATGCCCATTCTTGTGTATTATTAAAAAGCCACTCTGGGAGTAGCTGTGAATGTAAAAAGGCACCAAGTCTCATGAAAAAGACTATCAAAATAGTGCACAAGTTACTTGTAGTGTGTTTAGTAGTACTTTGAAGCTGGGGGATGTGGTGCTCTGGATAGGGAATTTAATCCCCCCATGCTCTTCTCCCCAGTGTCAAAGACCCTCCCAGCTGCTGTTAGCTCTGTGAAAAGGAAAAACTCCCTGTCTCTGTTCCCCAGGTGATAGCAATTTGGGGGAATATTTATATCAGGAAAAGGATTGGAAGAATTGTGGGTCTCTCAGTTTGGCCTTCAGAAGATCTGGGTTCGGAACCTGTCACTGATGTACAGGTCTTCCTGTGTCACAGTGTGTGCTGTGTTCTTTGCGAAAAGAGGGAATCTCTTTTCCCTCTCACACTACACCAGAACCAGGGGACATCCACTAAAGCTGAGGGTTAGGAGAGGTAGAACAAACAAAAGAAAATATTTCTTTACCCAGCATGTGATTAGTCTGTGGAACTCCTTGCCACAAGATGAGGTGATAGTGTCTGGCCTGGATGCCTTTAAAAGGGGATTGGACAGATTTATGGAGGAAAACTCTGTCATAGGTTACAAGCTATGACAGGTATGTCCAGTCTGAGATTAGCTGGTCGCTCATCATGAGGCCCGGGTAGGAATTTTTTTCTGTTATCCAAATTGGCCATGGATGGTAGTTTTTTTTACATACCCCAGACTGGCAAGGGAGGGACGAGTGTTCAGTAAGTTTCATGACTTAAAAGCTGGTCACTTGTGCTTAAGAAAGTTAAACCCCAACCTCAGTCCTTGGGGGTGATGCAAAGATAATATGTTACTCAAAAAGCCAGATGCAGGGGAGTGGCAGTGAGATACTCATATCTGGTTGTCTTGTGTGCTCCCTGGGGCATCTGGTGGGCCACTGTGGGATGCAGGAAGCTGGACTGGATAGGCCCTTGGCCTGATCCAGCAAGGCTTTTTCATGTGTATTAGAAGCCGCATGTGCAAAATGACAGCACTGCGCTTCTGGGTGTTGCCCTTATGTACAGGCTGGGACTGTGCACCTGACGTTCTCGCTCTCGGTTGTGGCCCCCAGTTGCTGAGGGAACTGTTGCAAGCATGGTGTGCTATTCTATCACCCTGAAACATGCTGCTGGAGGCAGCCTTTATCCGTTCCGCGGACAACCTTCCTACTGTGCTGGGCAGCTGCTTTGCCTTCTAGTGTTTGCAGTTCCACTGAAATCAGCAATTAAGACTTCACTGCCCAGATGGGGCCTTTCTAGTTTTGCCATTGTAATTAATGTTGGCACTTTAGCCACTTATTTTTTTTTTTTCATCAGGGAAATGGCAAGGAGCTGCAGCAGTGGCAGCAAAAGCTCTTTTGAGCTGATGCAGAGAGAAGAGTTGTAGCCTGAGCTGTGGAACAAGGCAATATGGGATGATGATGATAAGCCTGGGTGTTGGGATCACGTTGAGTTTTAACAGTGCCTGTGACTATCACTGTTCCTTGTGGATCTTGGTAAGGCAGGTCACTAATTTTAAATGCCAAATATAGATGGTAAGTTAAATTATTACATTTAAGTACCAAAGCATATTACAGATAATGCCAAATACAGAGATGATTCACATTTACCATATCTTGGGTTATGATATCCTGGGATGACAAGTGGGGTAGCATGTTGGGCTGCTGCAGGAAAAAAAACCAATGTTTCCCACTCACCCATGTCTGTCTTGATGTGTGTTTTACCCAAGCTCTCTGATAAGAAGTTTCATCATGAAGCTCAGTGGCATGCAACCAGAGGAGAGAACCACACGGTGAAGGCAACATCTGGGACTGAGGATTTGGTGAATCACAGAACACTGTATATTTGTAAAAAAACAATAACACCCATTTAAAAATGGTGGTTTAGACTAGCCTGCCCATGTAAGCTGCCTTGGGCATTTGCCTTGGCATGGGAAAGGCAGGGTATAAATTCTTCAAATAAACGATGCTTTGGGTATAATTTAGGCACCTTGAAGGACATTGGGGGTGATGGAAGGTGATGGAAGTCCCATTGGGACTGTTTTCTGACCTGATGTCCTCATTAGTTAGGAAAGTTAGTTGAACAACAGTATGGGTTATTCTGGTCAGCTATCTGGGGGTAAAGTATGAATTTTTTTGCTCCCCTACCTATTGGTGGTTGTTTTTATTGTTTTTCCCCCCTACTCCATTCTGTGGGGGAAAAAAAAGGAGTCACTTGGCTGCTGGCCACAAGTGATGAGTAACCAGCTCCGTGTACCAGTGGACAACAGGCGCTCACTGCCACCAGCAAGTTTGCACAGAGGGTGGGAGGTAGGCTTGGGATGGGTGGAACAGGGTGGTGATGGGGGCAGGGAGGAGACCAGAATTAGACCAGGAAGGGTGCAGTTTCAGCAGCAGCAGTGCACATGGAAACCTAACCTCCCTCTCGGTCTTGATCCCCTGACCCTGGGTCCATATGCACCAGTAATAGGCACAGGTGCAAGTAGACTCGGGGCGAGCATGGGCTTAGGCCAGGGAATGGGAATAAATGTTCCCTTATCCCAAGGAGGGTTAAACTTCTGCACGGGATACAGCAGGAGCCACATTGGTGCTCCTGCATCACTGCATGGAAGTTGCAGCTGATTGGGCTATCCTTGTTTTCGCTGCAACCCTTGGAAGTTAATGACCCAGGAAGTTTTCCAGGGTAACCCTTAAAAGACATTGAACTAGCGAGCAATCTCCTTGCCTCGGTGCCCTGAAGGAGAGAGACTTTTCCACTGGACTCTACGGTTACCCACTTTGTGGAATCTACAGTTACCCCAGACTATTTATTCCATATTGATTTAATGCATTTGTACTCTGCCCTTCTGCTGATTCAGCTTCCAGAGAAACCTTGGTAAAATCAGATAATGGGAAATCATAACAGAAAACTGATGATAGGGGTCGGTGGGAATATGTCTTCTTCACTTTTTCCCCCCTCCTCCTATTCCTCACAGGAAAGTTAGTACAGTATTTTTGTGGCCACTGTGAGAGGGGAAGGGAACAGTAGAAGTTGTTGTGTTCATCATGCTGCCTCCTGTTCATGTTCCTGTCAAATCAGCTTAATCTGCCCAATTATAATCAGTCCAACTCTCCTCTGGATACCCACTGAGCTGGCATCCTTTCAGGTCAAACCAGTGCGGTGAATGTATTAGAGCATCTGTTTTTCATAGACAGCAGGAACCGTGAGGACAATTAGCTTCCACTGTAACTGGGTCTCACAAAACTGCTGCTGAGATCCTAATCCAAAGGTAAAATTGCTCTCCACTGGAGCCGTTTCTGTGTTGTGACCTGAGAACTTGTGATCACTTAAAAAATCTATCTACTCACCCACCCACACAGACAGCAGATTGGAGGGGATCAGATTCTTTTGGAACAGCTAAGTTTCTAGCTTAGGTCCTACTGGTATATTAGTCTCTAAGGGCCCAATCCTGTCCAACAATGCAGCCCTGAGATAAGTAAACAACTCATCCCTTACCTTGAGGGGGCCTCTGTGACTGTCTCTGCACTGCAGGATGCAGTGCATGCCTCATTGGCATGGCTGCATCAGCACTCAAAAGCTGTATAGGATTTGGCCTATTATCGCCTAAATCCTGATAGCAATGCCCTTTCTACTCCCTAGGCCTCATCAATTCATGCACACACAAAAAAGTTTAAGGTTTATAACAGTAATTTTCAACGTTTTTCATCTCATGGCACAATGACAAGGTATTACAATTTTCAAAGCTCACCATCAGGTTTTTGATAATTGACAAGGCACACCATACTGCCAGTAGGAGGCTTACATTCCCCAATGGTCCTACTAATAAATGATCACGCCCCACCCCCAAACTCCTGTGGAACACCTATGGATTATTCATGGCACACTAATATACTGCAGCAAAGTGGTTGAAAAATTGCTGTTTAGAATGTAGCAAAATGAGCATTCAGCAGTACATAGCTGCATATATAGAATAGTTCTCTATTAGTATTAGTATTATACTTAGGGGCTGACATTTCATTTACGTCTTGTGGATTTTGGTACCAATCTATATAAAGTCTACATCAAGGCTGCTTAGAAACAAAAGTCTTGGTTAATACTCTCCAATTTGGTTCCTGACCTCCAATGGGGTGATCAGCAGCAGTCTGATCAGGGCAGGATCTCCTCCGGTACCTACTAGCAGGAGGTCACTGCAACCTGGTCACTGAAAGCTCTGAGAAAGCAGAGTTGCCAATTGCTCAGGTCTGATTAAATTAATTCATCATTTTACAGAGTCACTGCATGCTGTAGACACCAGAGCTTTCTCAGTTTAGCCCACAGTTTAAACTGAGCAGCAAACATTTCAGCTAGCTTGGTCTTAGTCATGCCAGTTATGCTCTACTGGGGAAAAAATGCAAATTTTAAGACGGGCATCCTTTCAAGCTGTAATCAATCCAATGCTACATTTATTTCTATGGAAACCAGCATCTGAAGCCAACAAAAGTGAGGAATGTTACCGCCACTAACGGGGTCAAGGCAAGGTGTAGTTTTTTTAAAACTAACAATATTTCAGTCTAGGACTTGGGGTTGCATGCACAGATTGAAAATGTGTCTTGTGTGGCTGATAGTGGGTTGTATGCAAAGTACTGAAGGCAAACCTGAGTTGAAAAGGGGATTAGATTAATTTATAGACCATCAGTCCACCTACAAATGGTTACTTTCCATTTCTGGTTTGGAAAGTCAAAGGAAGATCACCTGACACAATCTTACAATTCTTCACATAGACAGCAAGAATAGGTATATGGAGACATTATCATCAAAATGGAAGGGGTGTTGGGTTAAAGCTGGAGCACAGCATCAGTTTATCATGTCTACTACTGTTGGGCTCTGATCAAATTCAAGTCATGACTCTTTTCGGAGTCACTGCCATGAGTCTCAAAGTCATGCCCGAGTCAGTGATGTCTGTGACTCGAGTCCAACATGAGTTACAAAACAGGCATTTCTGTGACTCAAGTCTGAGCCTTGCAACTCAAGTCCTGATCTCTGGTTACCCCAAACCTTTTACAGTCATTCCAGGGTACCTGGAAGATTGACCTGGAGAGCAAGTTGTGCCTTTAGGGACTTCCAGGGACTTTCAGAAAAGGGTGAAATGGAGTTCACATAAGATCTACAGCATGCCAATTATTAGAGAAAATGTGATATTTTAATTTGGGGCTATGAAGATTACCATAGGTTAGTATTTCACTTATTGATCTTCTTCTGAACTGGGCAAGGGTGCGTGCAAAGTCTTTTAAACATATTTCAACAACTTTTTGTGACCCACCAAAAATCGGCTTGTGACCCAATGGTGGGTCCTGACCCACATTTTGGGAGGCACTGTTTCAGATTTATACTTGTAAGGCAGGGAGCTGTCCTCTTATAAATTCATAAGGCACCTTGCGTACACGTGCGAGCAGATACACGCACGTCAGTACGTGAAATGTGTGTCAGCCATTCCCATATGGTGCTGAAGCAGTGACTAGGGAGAACATGAGCCATTAGTGGGAAGATAATAATCCTCTGGCAATTGGTAGATGCTTGTTTTACTGGTCAAGAGAAAGCTATGGGGACCTGGACATAGCTTAATCAATGGCAGCAGGGCAGAAAGATTGTATTGCGGTCATTTTTTTTTAGTGTCTGCATTTGAGCATTTATACAGGAGAGATGGTTTCTTGCTCAAAACCAGGGAGGCAGAAGTACAGAAGCAGAGGAAAAACATGGTGCCTAGCACATATTTCAAGTGCCAGATTGATAGCAATTGGCTGTCAGCCACCACCAGTTGACCAGCAGGGCTCCCAAAGGAGACAAAGACATAAACTAGTTGTTTAAGAGTGTGGGTCCTGCTTTGCCAACCCTCTGGGCTCTTGAAGCAGCATACAGGGCAGAACATTAAAAGCAAATGAAACAACTTTAAAATGCTCACTCTTAAAACTTTGTAAGCCAAAGCCAATCAAGCAGTACCATTAAAAATATACACAAACATATAAACCTGCCTGGGTCTGTGATAGATAAGCCAAATAGATTAATGCTGTGCATTTAGAAGGAATTTCTAGCATCATCAAAATAAGATTGTTAAAATGGCTCAGCATCTCTAATCACAACTGAGTTGAGTGTAAGACTGCTCAGCTGCTGCTGTGTCACTGTGAGTTCTTAGCTGAAAGCCCCAAAGGACTACAAAGAGCTTTTAGTGAGTGTCTTCATGAAGGATTTTCTGAAACTTCAAGGATGTTCTCTTTACTGGAACAGCCTCATTCACAAGCTCATTGAAACACTTCTAGTAGGTCAACAGGACTGAAGGATGCATTTCACATTCCCAGGCACCAGAAACAAATTTGTAGGTGCTTAGACAAGCTGGCACCAGTGACTTTTCCATCCCGGTAGATCACTTAGCCATAGCTAAGTTCACTTAGCCATAACTTCCCTTTTCAAAGTACATTTATTTTTGTGTTACATTAATATGATGTAATAATTGTACTATACATGTATTTATTTATTACAGAAGAGTCTGGATCAGGCCAGTAATGTGGCTATATACCAGATGGATGGCAAGAGGCCTCAGATCCATAAGGCCAGAAGGCTATAAGAAAAGCCTTGCCAGATCAGGCGAAGGGCCCATCTATTCTAGCTTCCTGTATCTCACAGTGGCCCACCAGATGCCTCAGGGAACACACAAGACAATCAGATACTTGTGTCCTGCTGCCACTCTCCTATATCCGGCATTCTGAGGTAGCCCATTACCTGTGCACCACCCCTAAGGAAAAAAATCAGAATGTGGGTGGGGCTTAATTTTATTAAACACAAGTGACAAATTTTTAAGTCATGAAACATACTGAACACCCATCCCTCCCTCACCACTCCGGGGTAGGCAAAAAAACTGCTGTCCATGGCCAATTTGGATGACAGAAAAAAATTCCTACCCAGCCCTCATGATGAGCAACCAGCTCATCTCAGACTGGACATACTCATCATAGCTTGTAACCTGTGATGGTGTTTTCCTCCATAAATCTGTCCAATCCCTTTTTAAAGACATCTAGGCTAGATGTCTTGTGGCAAGGAGTTCCACAGACTAATTACATGTTGGGTAAATAAGTATTTTCTTTTCATCCACTCTATTCACCCCCTGCATAATTTTGTACATCACAATCATGTCTCCCCCTTAGATGCTTTCTTTCTGGACTGAAAAGCCCCAAATGCTGTTTAGTGTTATCTGCAAACTTGGCCACCAAATTGCTTATGCTGATCTCTAGGTCATTTATGAACAAGTTAAAAAGCACTGGTCCCAGGACAGATACTCACTGCTCTTCACCTCTCTCCACTGTGAAAATTGTCCATTGACACCCACTCTCTCTTTTCTAGTCCTCAGTCAATTTTTAAGCCATAAGAGGACCTGCTCTCCTATTCCCTGACTGTGAAGTTTTCTCAGCAGCCTTTGGTGAGGGACCATGTCAAACACCTTCTGAAAATCCAGATATATGATATCAACAAGTTCAGCCACATCCACATGCCTGTTGACCTTTTTGAAGAATTCAAAAGCCATTACAGAATTAGAAACCCTTACAAAAGCCATGCTGATTCTCCCCCAGCAAGGCTTGGCCTTCTATGTGTTTTTGGATTTTGTCTTTGATAGAGACTTTCCACCATCTTGTCTGGAATATATGTTAGGCTGACCAGCCACACTAAAATTTGTAACTCGATCCCTCCTTTTCCCTTTTCTAGCTTTAGTAAGTGAATAAACAAGTTCAACTACACACCAGTATGATCTTTTTTATTACTTGGCTGAGTCACTATAACACATCCCTTTCTAGCTGTACCTTTCACCCTTGCCTCCCTAGTCCTTTTCCCACCAATCTACATAACTGTGCCAATGGCCACTGATTTTCCTCCATATTACAAGTGCTAAAAAAGAACTGCCAGTAACCTCTGGGACCAGGCATGGGTAACCTGTGGCTTGGAGTACAGAGAAGGACAACATAATAGAACAGATGTGACCTCTGACCAGCTGTGCTTTGATGTCCCCTTCTGCCAAGTATCCTCCCAGATTTTTTTTTTCATATTAGGACAGGGTTTATGCCTTCCTTGGAGTTTTTGATGTATGCCTAAGAATTTCAGAAGAGCTCTTTGCCAGTAAGAATATTGTAAGAATATATTGGCAAGAACATATTGGCAAGGTTGATCATCCTTTGATGCCAATGTTTCCTTCAAGAGGCAGCAGACAACTCCAAGAAGACCTGTCACCTAAAATTAGATGACTGCGGTCCTGCACATTATGACCTTAGGAAGGAGATAAGGAAATTATTAATCGCTAAACCTGTTGTTACAGATATCATCTGGAGCTCATGGAAAATGTCCCTGAAGATAAGCTTCCTCTGAATAGCAAGTTCCATTTTGATAGGAATAAGCTGTTTCTTCCTCATAGATGAATAGATGAATGATAGATGCCCTGCTAACTGGGCAAGAGGCACTTTTTCAAGTGTTGTTCCTCTTATATTTAGCAGGGGGAGAGCAATTGTTCCTCTTCACCCTTGCGCAGTCTTTCTAGTGACTGTTGCTGGTGGTCTGCCTTTTTTTAGATTGTGAGCCCTTTGGGACAGGGAGCCATTTAACTTTATTATTATTTGCCTATAAACTGCTTTGTGAACTTCATGTTGAAAAGTGGTATATAAGTACCTGTTTGATTGATTGATTGAGATGCAAGACTTTAGGTATTGTAAGTATTCTTTTTATTTTTTTGTATTCCCAAGAAATCAAGCAATCAACAGTATTTATATACCGCTTTTCAACACACAGTTCACAAAGCAGTTTACAGGCAAATAGTAATAATAATAATAAAGTTAAATGGTTCCCTGTCCCAAAGGGCTCACAATCTAAAACAATGCAGAACACCACCAGCAACAGCCATGAGAAAAGACACTGTTCAGGGGTGAAAAGGGACAATTACTCTCCCCCCTACTAAATATAAGAGGAACACCACTTGAAAAAGTGCCTCTTTCCCAGTTAGCAGGGGTAAGAAATGGGTTGGTCCTTATGATTTCTGGCAGAGGGAGGAGGCTATGATGGCGGACGGACAGTAAGATGATTTCTGGCATTTTCTACCCCTTACGGAACAATGAGGGGGAATAAAGCAAAGACAGAAAAGATTCCATGTGTAGTGTCTGTTTGTGTGTATAATTTCTGTTCCTTTACATAGCTGTACCTGTCTCTTGCAGAGGACTCTGATGAAGTGCGTTCTGTTTGTGACTTCTGCTTGACTGAAATGGATTATAGTTTGAAGTCACAACTAATCCTAGCGGGATGCAGCATCTTCATCTACCAGCCTTCTCTCTCTGGTGCTGTTGCCTGTGAGAGTATATAAAACATACCCTGCACAGATGGAAAAGCTTTGCCTGGGTGCCCCATTTACAGCAAGACATCTGGCCTCTTTACATGTGGCCATGTTTTGGCATGGAAAGTCTCAGGTTGTACAAACGAAGATTCAGCACCATGGACAGAGCACCAGAGAGGAAGGGTCATGGCTCATCAAGCACCTGGTTGCACCCAGAAGGTCCCATCCCCTCCAGGTAGGCAAAGAAAAGTTCCTATTTGAAAGTTTGGCGAGCTGCTGCCAGGCAGGGTCAACAGTACTGGGCTAGTCTGACAATATAAGGCAGCTAACTATATTCCACATAGCAAGAAAAGGAGTGAATACTGATCTTCTCATCTGAGAAAGGTGGCTCTTTCATGTTTTTTCCAAGAGGGCTAATGGATTGTGTGAAAGCTGACAAATAATAACACAAGAAATTTGTTCTTCTTTAAGATGCCACAGGAATATTTGTTTTTCCTACCTCAGGCTGAGCTATGGCTGCACTCCTCTACACATTTCACTGGGAATGCATTCCACTGAACTTAATGAGGCTTACTTTTGAGTAGACAGGCAAGAAATTGTGCTATAGATTACTCCCTTGGAAATATGTATTAGTATGTAAGATACGCCATGTGACCCACTGATCAATGTAAAATTGGTGGTCTGCTTCTATCCCCTGCAGAAGCTCCCCATCCTTATTTCAGTGCCCCAGTACCCCTTTGCATGATGATGAATGGTAAAAAGTGGTCCACATCATAATTCTTGGCACATTTTCTCTGCACTGCTTCAGGTGCTCGGTGGTCTGTTGATTATGTCCTGGTGTTGCATGACTGTTCTGTTGTTTTCAAATCCCATTTTATTCCTGACAGCCGGAGCATCTCTTACTTATTTGATCACTGCAGAATTTCTCTTGATTGTAGCTCTGGATGAGGCAATGTAGATCTTTGAACACTAAACAAAGCTGCAAGTGCACATATGAGACAGTATGTGCAGAAAAAGGAGAGAAATCAACAGTGTCGTAAATGTTGTCAAAGATGTTTATGGATACCTGGAAAAATTAGTGTAGTTTGATATTTGTGTTGGAACGTGCTATATTGTCACTTTGCTGAGCAATGCTACTGACACAGGGAAATGTAGAAAGCAGATCTTAGCATGGGATGTTAAACATTTGTATTCTGTAATAAAACCCACAATTCATCTTTAATGTTCTGACAGCAACATTTTTCAGCTTTAGGGAAAAAAATGCTACCTTGTTTAAACAAATGATGCTATAATGCTAGAACATTGTCTGATGTATACAAGATGCGGGACTAAAATGAGCTCGTAAAGTTGTTTCATAACGTGTTTTTTGGAAGAAAGGGAACCATTTATGTCTGGTGAAATTATTTATTCTAAACTTTGCTCAAGCTAACCAAGCACAACAGCCATGTCTGGCGCCTTTTTTATGTCACAAAAAAGCTTGCTCCTGACAAGAAAGGGATTACAGCAATTAATTTCATTAATTCAGTTCAGGAGAGTAAATAGCTCTCAGCTAACAATACTCCCAGCATGATTTTCACAAGGATAAACGATGTGGGGGTGAACATTTCAAATTGCATAAACTTCTTGTATTGTATTCACCACCAACTCTATCCAATCAACTGTAGGACCTGATGTAATTCTAGGAGAATCCTTATGCAATTCCTCCCAGAAAATGAAGGTTCCATGTAACTTTTCTATGTGCATCTGATCAGGGGTTTGCAAGCATCAAATCCGATATCTAACTGCCATGAAGATACAGCAAGATACCAGACCTGCACAGCTTGTGACAGAGCAAACTGAATGCAGTGGTCTATGACGGGTTCAACAAACTTTGATTTTGCTGTCTGAGTGAGACTGCAAAGGCAAGCTGGACTTACAGAACATGGATAGAACAGTACATGGATAACACACTATGTTTGGCTTGGTTGCACATTTGCACATCATATGATGTGCAGGTCTGCAGCAGACATAGCTCACTCATATCTCAGGTGCAGAAGCAGCATTATTTATTTGTTTATAATATTTCTATCCTGCCTTCCCATCACTAACATGACCATTCAAGGTGGCTACTGAAAATATAAACAGTAGATTAAAAAATAAAACAATAATGGGGCAGGGTGGCCTTGGGAGTAGGGCAGATCTGGGCAAGGAAAGGGATGGGTTTGGCAACAACAGTGCCCACTAAATCCTAACCTCATTCCCAAATCTGACCAACATTCATGGATCCAGGCAGACTTGTGTCAGTGATATTGCTGGTGCATGTCCAAGTAGACTCCCTTCCCCAGGCCAGCAGTGAATTATTGCGAAGCAAGAAAACTAATGTTCCTTATCCGAGGAGGCTGAAACTTCTCCTTGAGATGTGCTTATAGTTGTGGTGGTGCCATTGCATCACAGTACGGGGAGTTAGGCAGTTGATCAGATGGTTGTGTGATAAGGCACAGGAATCCCTTTGCTACACCCTTTCAAAGGTGCAGCGCACGAGAGACACCTGCCTTGAGCCAGGAATGAGCCATCAAGACATTAAAGAAGAGGCCTTGGTGAACTCACCCCAAAATAGCCACTACAGTTTCCTATGTGAATATTAGTTATAAAAATCACAAACCCTCGTGTTGTCCGTCCTTTTCCCCATTCTTGCTGCTGTTCATGAATGGCTCAGTGAGCTGCTGGTGCAGCATCAAGCATTTGTTTTGCTACACTGGAAGTGCTGTGTATGTGGCACCCAAAACAGGTATCAGTCTGCTTTTCTCCTTTTTTCAAACTTCCTCCCTTCCCCTTGAACACCACTGAAAACCTTAGCTCCAGCTCCCACTAAGCTGCCTCTCCAAGAACTCTTCATCTGGGAAAGCAATCTGTGCTGAGCCAATTGGTCCCTGCACACACACAATGAATCTTCCCTGTATGCCCAGTACAAATGTTAGAGCACACCTGGTAACAATATAGACCAGCATGAAAAGGAGAGACTATGCATTGCTTTACATTTCCCAATACCCAAACTTTACTACAACGCTACTGGAAGAACAGGTGGAGTTTAGAAAATGTTGCTGTTGGAGAACTGGGCTTCTCTTAGCAGTTGGGTACCCGTTTAAACAGTGGACTTGTTGCACACAGTCAGAATTGTAAGTGTAGGAGTGTAGGATGCTGGTTATTGTCCCATTAAAAGAGTCTGTCAGTTAGAGCAGGTCACTGAGTAATTCCTGGAAAGGAAAATAGCCAATGCTCTGTGTTGTGAGCGAAGGAAACATGTGCAGCTTCCTGAAATAATGTGCAACATTTCTCAGCACTATCAAGGCAAGCAGCCAGCAAACCTTCTCTTGCTTCACCATCTCCTTTCTCATTACGTTCTTCCCTACTGACAAGCAAGTTTAAAAAAATTCAGACACTTGGCTGCTGGAGGGATGCCTGAGAGCCTTTCATCCAGATTTGCATTTAGACCAATCTGAGTAGGGGTTTCATCAGACTGGAAGAACGTGAAGATAATGAGATTTTAAAATTTAAAAATGTCACCCATCCTGTGTTTCTATGTAAGACCATGGAGCAGGGGTCTCCAAACCCTGATGGCCAAATCCGGCCCTCCAAAGGATTTTATCCAGCCCTCGGCACATGTGAGGAAGCTTGAACTGTTCTAGCCCACAGCAACCTGCTGATAAATACAGTACAACCTCAGTATCTGCTGGGCTTCTGTTCCAGAACCCCTCACGGATATGGGTTGTTGTTGTTGTAACTGTCACTATTTAAATGCCCTTGAAAAACATGCCAAAATGGCATTTCTTACCTTTACTTGGTCAAACAGTGCGGCTCCCCAGCCTCTCGAGGCTAAAAATAGCTCAAGAAACACACTTCTGCGTCTCCTAGCATGGGTATATACAGTGATGTCATCCGGGCGCGCCAGGAACCGGAACGCCCGGGTGCTTGGCAGCCCTCCGCCCCTATGGCGGAGGCCAGTCACGCCTCCCTGCGCCTGGAATTGCTCCATTTCAGAGCGATCTGGACACACAGGAGGGTGGGTGGGCCCAGAAACAGCGCGCCTGTCCTCGGGAGAGGCGGCACCGCCCTGGCCCGTCCGTGGAACTAGCGGAACGGCGTACCGGCCCGTTCCGCCAGGATGCCACCGCTGGGTATATACCACATTTAGCCATAGAAGTGCTGAATGGAATGGAATTATTCCATTCCATTGCATTACATTCAAGCACCCCTAGTGGTTGAATTCTGAATATACCCACCCCACCCGCTTATTGCATTCAATCAAACTCTTCAGCACATTGCTGCTCTATGTATTTTTATTCTTTATTTTCTGGCCCTCAGCACCATGTCAGATAAATGACTCTTTATCTTGTGCTGAAAAGTTTAGAGTCCCTGCCATGAAGGAAGGGTGAGCGTAATTGTGCCAACAGCCCTGCTGCCATACCTTCCCAAAACATGTGCACCCCTTACCTATCTCTTTCTTCCATGTGGGTTCTTCCAAGCAGGAAGTGCAGAGTGCACTGGGAGAGTTCTGAGTGTGCTCCACATTTCCTGCTTTCTTTAAAGGGCCCATGTGGAGGGAGGAGCAAGATAATGTAAAAGAGCTGGTTCTATCAATGGGGGACTAGAAGGAAGCATCGGGCCCAATTTGCCTACATAATCATTCACATCATTGATTGGCTGGCCATGGGACCACATATAGTTTATGCTGGAGGACATAAACATGGAGTTTAAGCAAAATGGAGGCCTAAAATGTTAGACACATTAAAGACACAGCACAGAAATATAGGCTTCTGTGGATGGATATATTACATCACATGTATATTAATAGTGGCCACAATCTGCTTCAGGTGTTCATAATCATAGTGCTAAGGGTGTGGGGCAAATACTTTTTAGGGTCAAACATATTTGAATCCCATGCTTGGGATTCTCCATGTCTTGTTTTTAACCAATGCAGCTGTGGGGGTGGGGATGGATAATGACGCAGATTGGCACAGGGCTTTGGAGGAGGGGAGGCCACTCCTTTCTCCTTGCGTCATTTTCTCAATGAAGATTGCTGCTATTTGCCCTTAAAGTTGAAAAAAAAATATAGTAAATCCCAAGGATGAGATTTAAAAAAAAAAAAGCCATTGTGGTTTCTTGAACCCAGCGAAAGATTGTACCAAGTTACACTCAGGCTAGCTCTTATTCAGCTGCAGGGACCAAACCTGCTCCCATTCTCACCAGTTAGTGAGAATTTGCACTGTTCATGCAGAAGAATACTAAAAGGTTTTTCCCCCCATCCGGCATAGCTAATGAAAGTGAAGCCTGGTGCAGAGGGCAAAATGATGCCTCAGAAGTTAACATCATAACAAGAAGTGACATCGCAGTTGTAGTTTCATTTTCTTGGGGGGTTTGGCCATGACTTTTGATAGGCTGATATTACACTTCAGTTTGGTTCATTGCATTTTGCATTACATTTCATTGCATTCCACATCAAATGGTATATAACATGAAGGTATGTATATATATAAAAACGGACGTGGGTGTGTGGGTATGTATGTCCGTATGTTCTGAATAGGCTCCTCCACGCCTGGACCGATCGGCACGAAACTCGGCACGCACTTACCTTGCGGCCTGGCGACAAACACTGCGGGGGTCAGACCCCCCTAGCTCCCCCAGGGGTGGGGGTACGCGGGGGTCTTTGCATGACAGTCATCAAAAACGGCCGAAATCGGGAGGGAGGCGGGGCCAGCCAACATGGACGGTCATGCTTCTTCCACTGGGGAAGAAGGGACCACATTCTCACCTTTTATCTGAAGCCCGTTGGGGTATTCAGCCTGTGGTTTTCAGGAAAGGAAACCCAGGGTATAGGCATTTCCCAGCTAATTCCTGGGAATGGCAATCTCAGGAGGAACGCTGGGAGCCTGGAGCAGAAGGGTGAGAAACTCTGCACCACCAACGTGGACTGCAGACAAATTAGTCCAGCGCACTTACCATATCAAATCAAAAGAATTCAAACGAAAGCCCTCTCAACTGGTTTCGACAGTACTAGGTGTGCATATTGCCAGGATGAAACCCCGGGAAACTCCGAGTACCAGAAGTGGGCCATTTACAAGATGCCATTCTGAGAATAGGCCAAAATGCATTGAAAAGTCCTATACGTAAACTGCGCCAGTCCCAAGCTCGGACACAGTCCAACCACAGGTATGACTGCAGTTTTTCTCAGAGCTGGGTGTGCACATTGCAGGAAAGGCAGTCCGGGAACTTTGGAGTACCCGGGGTGGGCCATTTCCACCAGGTTCCAGTCTGAGGTTTTAGGATTTTGCAGGCATTTTGGCCCATTTACAGATTGGGACCTGGTGGAAATGGCCCACCCCGGGTACTCCAAAGTTCCCGGACTGCCTTTCCTGCAATGTGCACACCCAGCTCTGAGAAAAACTGCAGTCATACCTGTGGTTGGACTGTGTCCGAGCTTGGGACTGGCGCAGTTTACGTATAGGACTTTTCAATGCATTTTGGCCCATTCTTAGAATGGCATCTTGTAAATGGCCCACTTCTGGTACTCGGGATTTCCCGGGGTTTCTTCCCGGCAATATGCACACCTAGTACTGTCGAATCCAGTCGAGAGGGCTTTCGTTTGAATTCTTTTGATTTGATATGGTAAGTGTGCTGGTAAGGAACTGGACTAAATGTTGTTTGCCTCGTTAGAAAAGATCACGGACGGCGTTGGGAATGTTTTCATCTGGATTTGTAATCAAGCCTCTGTTGCAGAGTTTGGCACAGAGAAAGCAGAGAGCAGGAGGAGGAGAAGAATGGATGATAACTTGACAAATAAATAATGGACTAAGAGATTGGAGTCGTTTTAATTGCTTTTGGCGAGAGAGATGGCCGCCAGAATCTCAGAGGGGTGAAGGAGGAAAAAAGCCTGAAAAACATCAAAGACCCCAGCTGGAGTGCAAAAAGAAAGTGTAAAAGTATTTGACAAGGTAAATTTAAATTAATACAAAACCAACTGACTTTCATCTATTTGTGATTTAAAAAAGAAGAAGAGGAAAGCACATTATATTTTTTACCCTCGTTAAAATGGAGTCTGTGGAATGCAGCTTGAAGAACAAAGCATTGGAGTTCACTGCCAAAGAATTTGTATTGAACTTTGAGAAGGAAGATTATGGCTGTGTTATCCTTATCCTTGAGAAAATAACCTCCTCTTTATAATGAACTTAAGATTTATGGTGAAACAACTAGATGACCAGAAGGAAAAGAAAACTTAAAAGCTTTAAATTGGACTATTTTATATTACTGAAATTTATTTGGATTTATAATTCACAATTTATTTGGACTAATCATTATCTATTTGTGATTCAAAAAAAAAAAAAAAGAGAGGAAACTATTTTATTTTTAACCCCCTTTTAAAATGGAGTCTGTGGAACGTAGTTTGAAGAACACAGTATTGGAGCTCACTGCCAAAGAATTTGTATTGAATTTTGAGATGGAAGATTGGCTGTGAAAATTTGAGAAGATAACTCCCTCTTCATGATGAACTTAAGATTTATGATGAAAGAATTAGAAGACCAGAAGGAAAAGAAAACTTTAAACTTTAAATTGGACTATCTTAAATTACTGAAATTTATGTGGATTTTTAAGAAATATGCTTAATGTGAAGGTGAGGAATTTGAATTATAGGGGTAAAACATATAATGATAAAATATAATGGATGGATTTTGGAATAGAGGTAATAGAATTAACAGTAAGAAATTAGAATTATTTGATATTTAAGACATTATAAGAAAGTGTGATCAGATGTTTAAAATGATGATCAGCTGGTGGAAGAGATGAAATATTAAACAGATTAATTTTTTCTTTTTTTTAGCTTAAAGTTTTAATTCTTTTCAGTTTTGAGTTTTAAAGTTAGTTTATGCTTGGTTAGAAATGTGTGCACCCTATGGAAAGAGAATGTTAGAACTTCAACTGGGACAAGATTAATTATGCAGTTGGATTGTTTGAATTTAAGAACATTTAAAGGGGCTATTTAGATGACCTGAGTGAGGGGGGATGTCCTAAGTACAGATATATAAAGATTTATAACTAAGCGATATTTTAGGACCCCCTCCAACCTTGGACTAATCTGTATGCCCAGATATAACTATACTTATAAGACACAGGCTGATGGAATATATGAATTTAAGATTATATAAATGTGATATTTAGAATGATTTAATGAAGGGAGGGATGTCTTTATACTAGATATAAAGAAGATTTATAACAAAGCGATATTTTAAGACTACCTTTTGATTTAAATGAAGCTGAATGTCCAGATAAAACTGTGTTTATAAGATATTATAATCCAAGGAGAAGATTCTGTATTTTTATCTTTTTTTCTTTGGAATGTTGAAGTTTAGAACAGGGGTGTTACACTGATAGAATTTATTACGTTTGTAAGCATAAGATATAATAGGTAGTAGTTTCTTCTCGGCTGCATTTTATATTTCTTATTATTATAATAGTAAATGTAGTCCTTTCTTTTTTGTCTTTTTTTTTTTTTTTAGTGGTAACATCTGCTATTTTCTGCCTGCTCAGTGAGAAAGAATGTACTATGATAACACTTAGTCTAAACAAGGGAGACAAAAAAGGGGGGCCAATGAGAATCAGGAATAGCGTAAGATAAGAATTGCCGTCAATGATAATATTTTTTTGCTGAAACTTTTTGGCTCCAAACAATTTTAAAGACTGGATTATACTGACAGACAATGGAACGTTAAGACTACTAATATAGATTAATAAATTAATTTTGATGGATACATTTACTTAACATTATATGAGGCTTGGCTTGGCAGTATCATATTATTAATAATTGCTGAAGAAATGTATTGTAGTTAAAGTAGATCTCAATATATGCATGTAATCTCTCCATGACCTTATGTGTGTACCTTGTGTTACTATCCCCTCCCTTTTTGTATTATCATCTTCCTTTTCCCATTACTGTATAGTAGAAAATAAAAGCATTTTGGGAAAAAAAAAAAAACGGCCGAAATCGGCATCGAATCTGTAGTTTTCGGGGTCGCCGGGATGAGCGGCGATGCTCCCGATGCAGTTCGGGTCTGGGTTTAGCCCCCCCATGTGGGGGGGCAAGAAGGGGTGCGAAACACAACGTCCGCTATGCCCTGCTGGAACGCCTGGACCGATTGGCACCAAACTCGGCATGCGGAAGCCTAGCAGCATGGCCAAAAATACTGTGGGGGTCGGGCCCCCCCTAGAGCCCCCAGCGATGGGGATACGTGGGAGTCCCCGCGTGAAAATGGTCGAAAATGGCCAAAATCGGTGTCGAATCCATAGTTTCCGGGGTCGCCGGGACGGGTGGCAACGCTCCCCATGCTGTGCGAGTTCAGGTTCACCCCCCCCTCGGCATGGGGGGTGGGAAGGGGTACGAGACACAACATCCGCCGTGCCCTGCTGGAACGCCTGGACCGAGCGACACGAAACTTGGCACGCATACACCTTGTGGCCTGACGACAAACACTGCGGGGGTCAGACCCCCTACCACCCCGGGGGGGTTGCGGGGGCCCCCAAGTGAGAATGGTCGCAAACGGCCAAAATCGGCATCGAGTCCATAGTTTGCGGGGTTGCCGGAACGAACGGCGATACTCCTGACACCGTCGGAGTCTGGGTTCGCCCCCCCTCGGCATGGGGTGCGAGAAGGGGTGCAAGACACAATATCTGCCTTGCCCTGCTGCAACACCTGGAGCGATGTGCACCAAACTCGGCATGCGCGTGCCTTCCTGCCTGGCAACAGACACTCTGGGGGTCTGGCCCCCCTAGCACCCTGGGAGAGCCCAGGGCCCCCGCGTGAAAATGGTCAAAAATGGATGAAACCGTCCTCGGTTCTGTAGTTTCTGGGCTCACCGAGGCGAACAGCGACGCTGTGGGAGTTCGGGTCCGCACTGTGGGGGACAGGAAGGGGTGCGATACAAGATGTCCACCATGCCCCACTGTGATGCCTGGACCAATTGGCGCCAGACTCAGCATGCGTATGCCTTCCAGCCTGGCGACAAACACTGTGGGGGTCAGGCCCCCCCCATGCCCCGGGGGTGGGGGTGCACAGGGGGCCCCAGGTGAAAATGGTCGAAAACGCCCAAAATTGGGAGATGGGTCAGGGTTGGGTCAGGGATGTGAGATATAAACACCCGGGCGAAGCCGGGTACATAAAAGCTAGTTATTTATATATGCCATCGTTTTCACCATTTTGGCTACTAGTGTCATGCTCAGCTTGTTGTTAAAGCTTGTTGCCTGGTGCAACTGCACCCAACCGCCCTTCTTTGGCTATGTTCCCAGGTCCCCTTTCAGAGTATGAGCTGATGCCGGCTTTGCTTTTAGAATGCACATACTAATATTAATGTACATACTAATATCCAAGACCAACCCTGGAGTCTATTGTGGTGCCTGCCTGCATGAGCAAGCTCACAATCTCCGTAAACCACTGAAGTTGGATGGAAAACTCTGATACAGGAGAGGAGTATAGGAGAATTAAACACTTTCTGCACAGTAAGCAGACATCTTGGCTTTCATCCTGCCTTGCTTGTTACATTTGCAGGCTCTGCACAATTGACTACCAAAGGGTGTATTGAGATTAGTTTGAGCTCTGACACTAAAATTGGGCACAATTTCAGTGAACCAAAGCCTGGTGTCTTTTCTTCACCACCACCCTCCATTCTATCTATGCTGCTCCAATAAAAGCAGCAGCATTTCCCCTGCTTAGTTAATAAAAATAAAACTGCAGTAAAGACTTCAAGTTGCTTGCCGCTAGCCCTGGCCTTTATGACTGCAGTAGGGTTCCCATGTGCTGGGCTGTGGAGAAGAATGAGATATTTATCTAGACACTTCGCATCCAACAGTTTGCTCCCAGCACACTCCAGATGCTATAGCTTCAGGGTGGAGGTGCCACGAATAAACAGAAAAAGTCTTTGTCTTCATTACTGAGTTCAGTGCTAGTCTAAACAAAAGGTGCTACTGAAGTGGAGGAGAGTTGCGTGCAAGATGGAATTGGCTTGAGATAAGCTCAGCAAAGAAGGAAAATGCAATTTTAAAAGGGGGCCATTCAGTGGCGTAGCGAATGAAAGTGTAGCCTGGTGCTGAGGGCAAAATGATGCCTCAGAAGTGATGACACAACAGGAAGTGACATCACAAACCACAATTTTTGCATGACAGTTGTATTTTCGTTTTTTGGCCGTAATTTTTGATAGTATGAGGATATTGCACTCTGGTTTGTTTCATTGCATTCTGCATGAAATTATGTTTCCAGTGATATATAACATGATGGTATTATTCAAATATACCAAGGTTCTTACCATTTTGGCCACTAGGGTCAAGCTCAGGTTGTTGCCCCCCTTAAAGCTTGTTGTCTGGTGCCATTGCTCCCAGCAGTTCTTTAGCTACGCCCCTGTGCAAAGATATGGAGAGCTGGGATGCTACTGGCAGCTTTGGCAAAAACTGAAAGCCCATGTTTGTTGTGTTATGCTGGTGATCTATTTGAAGAGGAGCCATAGCACTGTGGTAGAGTGCCTGCTTTGCATGCAGAAGCCCCTAGGTTCAATCTTTGGCAGACTCTGTATGAAACCTGAAGAGCCACAGCCAGTCCATGTAGACCAGCAATTTTTAACCACTGGGCCATGGTGCATTGGTGTGCTGCGAATGGTCTACAGATACCGTATAGCCTGGGAATTTGGGAGAGGGTCATGCATTAGAAGAGCCATTGGGGTATGTGAGCCCTGGGTTAGCAGTGCAGTCTGCCTTATCAATTGTCAAAAAACTTGATGGGGTGTCTTTACAATTTTAGCAGCTTTTCAATGTGCCATTAAAAATGTCAAAAATTGCTGTAGGCCATATTGAGCTCTATGGCCAAATGGTCTGACTCAGAATAAAGCAGCATCATATAGTTGGAGGGTCCCTCTTTCACTGCCTACCTAGTGGTGGTGTGCAAAAACAAAAAAAAGTTAGAAATATTTTCCCCAAAACAATTATTTCCCCCCCCCGTCTTCTATACCCTCATTTCTTTCTGATCGATGTATACATATGTGGGAGAATGCACATTCTGTTCTCTATAGTAAGAGAGAACTATACCTGGTATAAAATACCACTAGGTACAGTTCTCTCTTACTATAGAGAACAGAATGTGCATTCTCCCACATAAAATACCACTAGGTGTTGTTCTCCCACATATGTATACATTGATCAGAAAGAAATGAGGGCATAGAAGAAAGGGGGAAAATAATTGTTTTGGGGAAAATATTTCTAACATTTTTTTTTGTTTTTGACCACCACACATGGCGACCATTTGGCTCAGGCCTAACGTAGATTTACACAACCTAAGTCTAATTTTGCGTTGCAAATGGTGCATGAACTTTCCAAAGGCACCCAGTGTGCTCTGGTTTCATGATGTACTAATAGACAGAGAACGCATAAGTCCCAAAATGAAGCTACTATTCTGCCTTCTGTTCCTGGTTGATCAGTGTCCATCAAAGGCATTTGCACATCAAAGTAGTATCTGTAAGCGCATAACCTTTCAAAATAATATATACGCAGCTGGCGCACTGATGTTGCCAAAGAACCCACATCATTGTGATTTTTTTTCCCTCTGCAAGATGCTATGAATAATTTGAGCCATTTTCAATTACCATATTAATTGAGAGGATAAACAATGTGATAGCACTTGTTAGAATAAGCATAAACAAAACTGCCTGTCCCCTCTTCAGATATGAAAAAACCCATCTTCAAAGAGGCCCCCATTCACCACCGTACAAAATAGAATATTTTCTTGAAATGGCTAAGATGGAGAATACAATTATGTGTGACCAAATATGTTATATGTGGCTGTACAGTCATATCAACTCAGTGGCAAATGGAATGATTTTTTTTTTACAGTGTTACTTTGCACTTTCCTTTCCCATCAGGGTAAGCTTAAGGTAGCTTACAGCAGAAGGGACCTCATTAAAATCAGAAATAAAGCCATAATAATGCAGTACTTGGAGCAGAAACAACCAGCAAACTTAGTAACTCAGTAGTCAATGGAATAGAGATCAGCACTGAAACAAAGATAACACCAACCTTTTCCCAGAGGAGTGTTTCACAACCTGGGTCCCACCTTACCTCTGAATACTTCCATTGACAGTGGAATGAACAGAAGAGCCCTTCCAGATGATTTCAGAGTATAGGCAGTCTTTTTTGCGGGGGGGGGGGCAGTCCTTCAGACACTCTGGCTCCAAACAGTTTAGGATTTTAAAGGTCAAGACTAGCACCCTGAATTGCACTCAAAAACACATCCACAACCAGTGCAGATGACCCAGCACAGGCATGATATGCTCTCCACATCTTGCACTGGTTAGCAATCATGCAACAACATTATCTACAAGCTGGTTTCCAGGTGGTCTTCCAGGGCAGCCCCAGGCATAGCCTGTTACAATCATTCCAACGAAATGTAATCCATGCATGGACAACCATGTTGATGTCTGTTTGACCCATATGGTGCATTAGCCTAAGCTGGGCAAAAGCACTTCAGGCCATGGCTGGCACCGGAACACCCCCATGCAAATCTGCGTCCAGGAGTACTCCTAAGCTGTAGACTTGCTCTTTCAAGAAGTATAGCTTTGAACAGGTTGAAAATCCCTAAGCTGGATCATAGATCTGCTAGCCAATAGCACAGTTGTAGCGAGATTCAATGTCAAATTGTTTGCTCTCCTTCAGCCCATTATGGAGTCCAGCCAGAGTTTCTACCTCCCCAATAGCAGATGAGGTAGAGATTCAGAGCTGGGTGTTACCTGATGGCACCCAACCCCATATCCCCTGACAATTACTCCCAGTGGTTTCATGCAGATGTTCAAAACTGTAGAATGGAAGCTAGAGGGCAAAATGTTGCCCCAGAAGTGACATCACAACAGGAAGTGACATCACAGTTGTATTTTCATTTTCTCGGTTTTTGGCCATAACAGAGTAAAGATATTACACTCTGGTTTGTTTCATTGCATTCTGCATCAATTACCTTTCCAATGATATATAACATGATGATATTATTCATACATACCAAAGTTTTTACCCTTTTGGCCACTAGTGTCAAACTCAGCTTGTTGCCCCCTTAAAGCTTGTTGCCTGGTGCAGTTGCACCCCTCTATACTTCTTTAGCTATGCCCCTGGTTCTATGAGATTGTCTCAAGGCATAATACCTGTAAAGACCTCATTGAAAAATGCATTTATGTTCAGCCTGCCTATGTAAACTGCCCTGAGTCTATTGAGAAAGGTGGTATATAAATATCATCATCAACAACAACCACAACAATAACAAAATCTGGATGTGCAGGAAAGAGGGCTATACATTTTAAAAATAAATGAGATAAAATCCATCAACAATGCCAATCAATTTAATTTCCATTCAGTTTTCAATAATGGATGGTTACATTTCTTTCCCATCCCTTGCCTTGTAATGCCACATCACAGATTTCAATGACACAAGCATGAATACAAATTGCCTGTGTCTGTACACTGTGAGAGTTGAACAGATTGCCTGGTAGCTTTGGGTGTGCTTTTAGAAAAGTGATGCTTCACAGCACAGGTAAATATTCTGAGCTCAATGCAAGCATGAATAGGTATGGCAGAGCTGAGCCATTGTGTGGATGCTGTACTTCTTGGGAATTAATAGAAAAATGTGTCAGCCTCTAACAAAGTCCTTGGGATGATGGGTTTGCTTCACTGCTGTCAAAAGGTTGAATAACTGAGACATCGGGGAATTGGTATAGATTAGGCAGGTGTCATGGGCCAGAACAGAGAAAGAGAAATATATGAAATTATATGAAAGATCAAAAAGAGGTCTTTAGATTATAGCACTAGTTCTCAAACGTTTTAGCATTGGGACCCACTTTTTAGAATGACAATCTATCTGTGACCCATTGGAAGTGATGTCATTGTGACGCCAGAAGTGCTGTCATTGCAATGCCAGAACCTGCTGCTTTCCTGAGAATGCAGCAATAAATTGGATTATTTCTCAGCAATTTTCCAATAGCAAAGGAAATCATAAAGAAAAAAAAGAGTATTTACAACCTTGACACAAGCAAAATAACCACACAGATCTCCCACATTCCAGTGTCCCATCTTCCCATATTTTCAATGATGGCTGCCCTAGGTGCTGTGTGACCTGCCTGAAATTGGCTCATGACCCACCTAGTGGATCCTGACCACAGTTTGAGAAAACTGGACTATAGTATTTGCAAAAACACTAAGGTACTTCTGCCCCGCCCCCACCCCATATTATGTTGTGCAAAAGTGCAGAATAGTGAGCATGGGAAGCTACATGCTTTGAGTACAAATCAAGGGCTTGATTTGTGAGCACCTACAAGCAAAGGCAAATGACCAGGAACAACCAAGCCCGGAATTACACAGGCTGAGCTTCTACGAAAAGACGTCGGAGCATTGTCTGAGCCTTTTGAAAAGTTAGATCAGAACGTTTTATGGAGGGTTGTGGAATATTTGTTGGAGGAGGACTGTTGAGCCAACCAGCAATTTACTGCTCACAGAACCTGACAAAGCTAGGCTTACAAACAATGGTTCACCTCTGAAACCCTTTTCATTCAATGAACATGTAAGGAAGAAATGGGGGCTGCCTCAACTAGCAACGTTCCTGGGCTTCTGTCAGCTTGCCAAGTCCCCCCCCAAGTGACTAACTGTATGTAGTCAATGTAAAGATTCTTCCAGTATTTGTGGGAGAAGAGCTCAATCAAGCAATCAATCAACAGTATTTATATACCGCTTTTTAGTACAAAGCGGTTTACAGGCAAATAACAAAGTTAAATGGCTCAAAAGGGCTCACAATCTAAAAAAAAAAATGCAGAACACACCAGCAACAGCCACTAGAAAAGACATTGTGCAGGGGTTCATTCCGGGGCTTTGAATAATCACCTTTCCCCCAAGGAAGTCAGAGGAGAGCACTGTTTCTCCTAGAAACTCTCTAGTTGGCCATCAAACCCATGCTGACTCATACAGTTCCTGGGAGAAAACAATTTACTGAATTAACTTTGTCACACAGTCTCTTTCAACCCAGAAACAGTGGAAAATCACTCTCAGAGCTGAGGATGCTTTGATCTGTGGCTTACTCATTAATAGCTCCCAGTCTGTACTGGAATGTAGAATGGGAAGGGAGAGATTTCTTCATAACCTCCTAATGTCTGTTGAAGTCACAAAAGTCTTTCATTGGACTTTCCCTATAGGCATCTGATCATCAGCTGGCTTGTGCAGATCAAGGCTATGGATTCGTAACTCAACTAAGGAAGTACTTTTAAAACAACCACCACAAATGTGATATTTTGTAACAGGGCATTGAACAGATAGCCTAAGAAAATAGGACTTCAGTCTATATATAGCTTCTTCCTTTAGCTCCTTCTTGCTCCTCCTAATCCTCATTCTTTGTAAGCTTGTTGGGTGGCTACACCTCTTTTGTGATTGTTTTTGCCTGTTCTTTCTTTATACTGTAACTACAGGTTGAGTATTCCTTATCTAGACTGCTTGGGATAGGAAGGTGCCTGGATTTCAGATTTGTCTGGGTTTTGGAATAATTGCATACATATCATCATGAGAAATGCTTCCTCTTGGTCTTTTCATTGTTACCCATTTGGGTATCTGCTGGCCTGTCTGACATTTTTCAACAACATCTGTACAGGTGCTCACTACAGAGAGTGCTCTGTATGTGGGAATGAGCACAAGACCTTCTAATGTTCACACTACAGAATGTTTTTTTTTTTAAAGCCTTGGACAAAAATGTCTGGATTTTGGAATAGTCTGGATTTTGAATGTCCAGATAAGGAATCATACACCTGTAGTACATTTTCCCTTGTCATAGCAATTTGGCACATAGGTGATGTAGTCAAGAGGATAGAGACTATGGTGGGGAGTAAGAGAACTCATAGGTTTCCTTACTTTGGAAATCATATAACTTTTCATCACAACCTAAGCTTACCAGCAACTATGACATTCTTGATACTGAGTGCACCATGCTAGTTTCCTGTATCCTTCTCTGCATCTTCTTCCTTATCTAGTCTAGCATCCTTTGCTAGATTTCCTTTGCCTAATAGTCATGCACTGAACCAAGAAAAGACAGTCATATTTAGGCTCATCATTCTCATATTGCTATGGCCAAGTCATTACTACATCACTTTCCTAGTGTGGATAGTCATTCTTTTCCTTCTAATACTGTCATGTGGTGGTGCTTTGAATGCTCTTTAATGTGCAGATCAAAAACCAAGGAAAATTCTACCAAGGAAAATTCAAGGACACAAACCTTTGGGGTTAGCCAATGAAGCATCCTCCAATGTTCTGGACAATCAGTCATATACCTGCCAGCCAAGAATGACAGCTGCCAAAAATGTGCTGCTAAAATTGTCTTCTGTTAATATTCCATGCATTAAAAAGTACAGGAAAAAAATGTGAATCAGAATTAGCAGTGACCAAGAAGCGAATAATTCTCCCCAGAGCTGCTTCTCACAGGGAAGATTGTGACTCACAAGCCTTGATACAATTTAGAACTGCTTCATACATGCAAGTATGTCACTGCAAGATATACATGTACACTTCATACATGCAAGATAACTCACTGTTGAAAAGTAAGCTGCTCTTGGGTGATATGCTGGTTCAGTATTTCTCAAACATATTTGCACCAGGACCCACTTTTTTGAATGGCTCCTGTGTTGGGACCCACCAGCAGTGACATCATTAACCTGGAAGAGATGTCATGGCCGGAAGTGACATCATCAAGCAGGTAGTGCTTTATTGTGACATAATCAAATGACATCCCTGGAATGCAAACTGGTATTTTTGGACTGCAGCAATTGCATGACCATGAAACATCCCTGACAGAAAGCAAAATAATAATAATAATAATAATAATAATAATAATAATAATAATAATAATTATTATTATTATTATTATTATTATTATTATTATTATTATTTAATTAATTTATACCCCGCCTTTATGCCCCATGGGCATTCAAGGTGGCTTACAACATAAAATACAATAAAAACACAGTACTTGACAATTAAAAACAATAGTTAAAAACAATAATTAAGATAAAATTTAAACAACCAGCCCCATGGATCCTAAAAAAGAGTGTAAAAAATCAGCCAGCCTGTCAACAATTAAAAGCTTGTTGGAATAAAAAGGTCTTCAGCCCCCACCGGAATATTGCCAAAGAGGGAGCAGTTCTTAGTTCTAAGAGGGGAGGGTATTCCAAAGTCGGGGGGCCACCACCAAGAAGGCCCTATTCATGGCCGCTATCCCTCTCACCTCTCCTGGAGGCGGCACAGTCAAAAGGGCCCCCCCCAGATGACCTCAGAGCACGGGTAGGATTGTATGGAAGGAGGTGGACCCTCAAATACCCCGGACCCGAGCCGTAAAGGGCTTTAAAGGTCAAAACTAGTGCTTTGAATTGGGCCCGGAAAGGAACCGGCAGCCAAAGCAATGGCTCGACAGAGTCAAACTGACGTGCCCCAGCAACCACACGAGCAGCCGCGTTCTGTACTAGTTGTAATTTCTGGACCATCTTCAAAGGCAGCCCCACGTAGAGTGGCCAGGTCTGCGCAGCTCAGTTATGGTCACAGTTGGCGAATCAGCCGAAGCTGAGCAAAGGCTTCCCTGGCCACCGCTGCCACCTGGGAATCCAGGTGCAGCTGTGATCCAAGAGAACCCCCAAACTGAGGACCTGCTCCTTCAGAGGGAGTGCAACCCCCATTCAGAGCAGGGCGATAGTCCAATACCCGAGCTGTGGATTTCCAGACCAGGAGCACCTCTGTCTTATCAGGATTTAATTTCAGCTTGTTTGCCCACATCCAGCCCCCAACTGCCTCCAGACAACGATCCAGGTCCTCAACTGCCTCCTCAGAATCAGGGGGAAAGGAGAGATTAAGTTGGGTGTCATCAGCATATTGATGGCACCCCACCCCAAACCCCCAAATTAGGACAAAATATTTTGTAAAAGCACTGAACTAAAAAATTTTTTTTAAAAAAACCCTCACTTAAAAATTCAAACTGTTAACACTCACAAAAAGAATATAACAAGAGTAAGGTCTGCATTTCTAAGGAGGCTGCTCCCAGCTTTCCGCAATCCACCTGACATCAGGTCGTGACCCACCAAGTGGGTCCCAACCCACAGTTTGAGAACACTGTGCTAGTTGGTTTGGTGTTCGAACTGCAAAAAATTTATGCCTATGCAAGTCATCACTCACTGTTTCACTTCTCACTATGTACAAATGGATAATTTCTTGAAGACCTCAATATTTTATTGGCAGCACTTATCCCTGAATGAGTGCACGCTTGCAGACCTTTCATGATCCATGAAAGATACTCAGGTGCAAGAAGCTATCCTTCAAAATCCAGGAGAATGTATTGAAGAAATATGACACAAAAGTGCACCATCCCCATGTGCATCGTTGCATGCTCAATACATGGTCCATGTCTCTCCAGATTTGCTCCTTGGCAGGGACTCTGTGCACTAATATGGCTTGTGAGGATCAAGTGTGTTGAGCATACTCAATTCCCCCACCACCCCACATTTGTGCAGGTGTTTTCTGTATATGCCTATGTATGTGAGAAAGGCAAAAGGGGCAGCAGCAGTCCAGAAACCTTGATCTGTGTTTAAGTTCTTTTTATGCCAGATCAAAATTCAGACATCGAGACAAGATACAGCCTCCACCCAACAAATCCTAGTGCCTAATCATGTTAGTGCTACTATCGCCTTCTTTTTGTGACCCAGGAAGCTCTGAAGTTTCTGTGATATGGAAATGAAGGGGAGTAATTAACCCAAGGTGACTTTATAAATTCTTAATAACATCCTTGAGGAAATCAAATTAACTTTACAAATTTCCAAAAGAACAAACTTGGCTATTGATCTCTCTTCTATTACAAACTCTCTATCAGGCATTTGCAGGGCTGTTTCTTGGACTCACTTCCAAGGTGCATCAATTCAGGGTGCTGAGGCTGGAAATAGTTGGGACACTGTTGATGTCTGGACTGGTTTCAGTTTAGGGTTGGTAGTCCTGGCTGGGGTGACTTTCTCTAGATTCTTGTTTGAGAGTGGGTATGCCGCCACTTGCACAGCATTTGAGTATCTCCAGCTGGGGAGAGAAGTGTAGATGATGACCCTTCTAATGAAAGTGGAGGAGTTCCTTGTCAAGTCACGCGTGGGAGGTATGCACAGCCAGAAGAGATGCCAGACTGTGAAGGATACCACCTGGAATGGAAGACAGTTCCATGTAAGATTAGAACTTATAATTGTAACAACCCCTATATGGGGTTGAGTAAGCCTGCCTTTGTTACTCACCTGGCTTAAAGTCAGAGGAGAAATCCAACGATGAGAAAGGCAGTATATAAATACTGGTGGTATTATGTATTTTTTTATTTGCTGGGAAGGAAAGCAGAGTAGTGCTATTATCACTGTTATGGTGGAGAATTTTTTCCAGGAATTGAAACATTGCCTCAACATCCTGCATCATTCTGCCACATATATTTGCTGGAATGTGGCTGCTGGCAGGAAAGTGATACCTGTCAGGGTTTCTTACCTTGCAATGTTGCAACTTTGTTTTGGACACATTGTCAGATCACTGGGAGAATGCAAGAGGCTTGTGGATGTGCTGTGAGCACTTGCACATCAATTGGGGGCATTCCAACTTGTGGAAGATTGGATCTAGATGCCCTAGGAACGTACGGCAACAGTTTAGCTATGGAGTTGTTATCCCCATAACACAGGTGGAATTGTGTTAGAGCTAGCTTTTCAAATTATTTCAGCTTCTGTTTCTTGAGAACAAGAAATCCTGAGCAAAGAAGATGCAATGAGAGATAGCCTTGTTGAAAGTCTGAAATAGTTTTTTTGGAACACAGGTAAAGGTGTTCAGGGATGCAGTTGAAGGGAGAATGGGGGAGAAGCAGCACTCTGAGACTTCTCGTTTGGCAGGAGCAGTGACAGAGCAGGACTGCTCAGGTGCTGCAATCCTAACCTGGAGTTAGGCCGGCACACTTAATGCAGCATATAATCAAACAAACCGGGGTGTAATATTTTTACTCTAACAAAAGTTATGGCCACCCCCCCCCCCAAAATGAAAATACAAAAGTCATGTAAAAATTGCAGTTTGTTAAAATCATGGTTTTTAGGAATAATGTTGTTGTTGTTCAGTCACTAAGTCGTGTCCGACTCTTTGCGACCCCATGGACCACAGCACGCCAGGCCTCCCTGTCCTCCACTAGCTTCCGGAGTTCGCCCAATTTCATGTTCATTGCTTTGGTGACACTATCTACCCATCTCATCCTCTGCCGCCCCCTCCTCCTTTTGCCTTCGATCTTTCCCAGCATGAGGGTCTTTTCTAGAGAGTCCTCTCTTCTCATGAGGTGGCCAAAGTATTTGAGCTTCAGCTTCAGGATTTGTCCTTCCAGGGAGCAATCGGGCTTGACTTCCTGGAGGATTGCTCGATTTGATTTATTGTCATGCAAATACCATTTGATGAGGAATTTAATGCAGTATACAATGAAACAAACCGGGGTGTAATATTTTTACTCTATCAAAGGTTATGGCTAAAAAAACCTCCGGAAAACAAAAATACAGTTGTCATGTAAAAATCACTGGCTTAGATAACTTTTAAAGTGGACAAAAGAAAGGGATGAACCATGTACACCACTCTGAGCCCCTTTGGAAGAAGAGTAATATAAAAATGTGAAAAATATGATTTTGTCATATTTTGTCAAAATATGGGAGATGTTAAAAATTTAACAAAAAAATTTCAAATGACCTAAATGCCACTGTTGGGGAGTGACTGTAGGCTTGGGGCAGCAGGAGGGCTCACGCTCCTAAGGAGAGGATGTGGGTTCCCCCCTTTTTCAACCTTTTCGAAAAGCCCAGGTGTGCTGTCACTTCCAGAATTGATCTCACTTCCTGTTGTGATGTCACTTCTGGGGCATCATTTTTCCCTTGGCACCAGGCTACACTTTCATTAGTTATGCCACTGCTGGTACTACAGCTATAACTCGGTGAAGTCTCTTTTTCCACTGTTGTCCCCTGTTTTGTTTGCATGGTCAGTTTTTAAAAGCATTAAGTTTTAAAAGTGTTAAGGGAGGGAAGTGGTGAAAAAGGAGTGTTTGTCATGAAAGGTTTATTAACAAACAAATAAACCAAGAACAATAAAGTCAGCTAAAAGCCCAATTAGAAGTTATTATTTTCCCATAAAACTTATTAAAATGACTCCACAGCTGTGCAGTCCAGCTCTTAAAAGCTAGCCTGATCAAAACAAAACAAAATCTCCAGAATTTGCCAAAAGTACAGAAGCTTGAACTTTGATGAACACACATTTATAACAAAAATCATATCTTGCGTTTCTCTGGCGATTCAAGTTGGCTCACAACAGGAATTCAGAAATACAATGAAAATACAAACCAGTAACAAACAAGCATGCAATGACATTAACACCAGTCTCCACAAGAAGAGAGAAAAAAATACACAGTAATAGTGTGAAGAGAGCTCCACAACTGTGGATCAGCTGCAAATAATTCCTTTCTCTACACTTAACTGTTGCTCCATATTTTTACGAACTGGCTGCTAGGACTGACTGAATAACAAGTCTGAGGTTTTTGTTTTTAGGGGCTATTTGGACCACAGCACTAATTGTTTTGAGAGAGGAAAGTAATCTGGGTTGATATTCTGCCATTACAGTAGGAGGCTTCATGGAGATCGTGATTTAATTTTGCCCCTATGAAAGTGATGGTTTTGTGGGAACAATCTCAAACCTTATCTGGCATTGATTCATGTGCGACTCGAATACGATAACTTACAGAGAAATGCAAAAGCCACAGGCCACATGATTTGTGTGTTAAAGTGTTAAAGAGAAGTAGGAAGTCACCCACTAATGGACACAGATTGAATTTGCAGAACCAGCTGTGTGGGAAAGGGATCTGTATGCTTGGGTGCATGGAGAAGGTTTCTAAGTCCAGTTAGAAACAAACCTTGGGAAATTCTGCTGGAAGCCTATTTATTTATTTAATGCATTACATACGACTCCTCAGTAAATATTTCCAGGAGATCCTGTTCAAATACTGTGTATTTCAGGTTCAGGTTCTCCAAAGAGCTCTTTGCCAATGATGTTCTGAAAACACTTGCATTGGTAGACCCAAAGGTGAACAGGACAGCTAAAGCAACAATATAAGTACAGCTGGTGCCTCATTATCTAGTGATTTGCCTCACCACTGATATGGGGGTCCACCTTTAAATGCCTTGTAACATGTGCAAATTGCATGCTCCTGTATGCAGAAAAAGGAGCACAAATAACTCCCTAACTGTAATGGACAAAAAGAGCTAGTCAGAGACGTAGTTAATGAAAGTGCAGCCCTGTACAGAGGTCAAAATGATGCCCTGGAAGTGATGTCACAACAGGAAGTGATATCACAGTTGTATTTTTGTTTTCTTGGGGTTTTTTGGCCATACATTTTGATAGAGTGAAGATATTACACTCCAGTTTGTGTCATTGCATTCTGCATTGAATGATATACATCCTGACCGTATTATTCCTACAAATAGCAATTTTAACAAACCACAATTTTTATACGAAAGTTATATTTTCTTTTTTGGGCCATACCTTTTGATAGAGTAAAGCTATTACACTCTGATTTGTTACATTGCATTCTGCATTAAATTACCTTTCCAATGATACATAACAGAATAGTATCATTTGTAATTACAAAGGTTTTCACAATTTTGGCCACTAGTGTCAAGCTCAGTTTGTTGTCCTCCTAAGGCTTGTTGCCCAGTGCAATTGCAGCCCCCTGCACCACTGTTGCTACGCACTGCTGTCAGTGAAAGCAAGGAATGGAGGGTTGTTTGGGTGTTGCAGGCAGACAAACTGCGGCAAGGACAAGGGGCTCTCAAAACACCTTTTTAACCAGCCAGTCCTTTGGTCACTGGCCTCGGGCAGACTCCTGCTTTGCTTGTTCCTCCTGCAAGCCTTCTGGCTTGCTCGCTCTCACCCACAACACAGGTTCCTCCAGGAGCTATTTCATGCTTCTCTAGCTGCCCAATCAGTGTTTGAGTCAGGCACTTACTGCCTCATTCTCGCTCCCTACTCTCACTCAACAGCATTTAAAGCAACAGCTTCCTCTCGCTTATAAGCATGCTGCAGCAGGAGGCTCAAAGCAGCTGCTGCCAGCTTCTTTTTATACATGCTGCTGTGCAAGGTTCAAGGCAGCAACTTCTCCTGAGCAGCTGCTGTCTGTCTCCTCTGACTGGCCCCGTGGCACACTGGTATAGAAGCTATACCGCATTCAGCCACTAAATTGAGTAATTTCATCCCATTAGATTCCATTATTACTAGGGTCCACTAGATCCCCATCTACTGGCTGAATGCAGTATAGCATCTATACCAATGCATTTTGGAGTGACAATGAAAGAGCAAGAAACCTGGAAGCGGGTCTTTAAAGCTATTTTTAAGTGGGTCTTTAAGCTGATTTGGTATCAACTGGTTTGGTATATACTGAGGGATTCCAGAACGGAACCCCCAGTGGATAGCGAGGCATGACATTGTTGCCTGCTTTTGTACACAGTAATTTCTTTAGTGTAAATAGTCAAATTTCAGTATTGGTTTCAGTGCAAGTTCTATGTCTAATAGGGTAGCGTGTTTGCCCTTTTTTCAGTGACTGCTGGCTTTAGCTGGGTTCTAACCGCACACAAGCAGGCTGCTGATATGGTGCTGTGATTGGATTCTGGCTGCTGTCTGTTGCATAAAGGGCATTTGTGACAAAGGCAACTAAAGCAATTACACGCTCAAGGCCTTATTCCTATTTAGTAATCTTGGGGTTCCTAGCAAATTACATTGTAAGACTGGGCTTCTTCCCTTCCTCTGTTTGTGGAGCCAGCTGGGCTGCACTATAACGGACTGTCAAAGCCGATATTACTTTAGAGCCTGGTGAACTTTTCCAGTTCTAATTTGATTCTGCATTTATCCTTAAGCAGTTGTAACTGCAGTTTATATTGCACAGACTGTGGGGTCTAAAGCTAATTAAAAATTTGAGTTGTCTGAGCCTAATCACAGGGCATTGCCTCCTTAATAAAAGGATTCAATCACGTTGTCATGGCAACTGGAAAATTTGGGAAGCAAAATGCTTAGTATGGCGTTTGCTCCATACGGCAAAATTGTTGCGCAGTTCCTCAACAAATGGGCATGGTGGCCAATGTGGGGCAACTCAGCTTCATAAGCCTACCATGCAACAAAGCTCACTGGGTGTCCTTGGACTAGTCATCATATGTCATCCTAACCTATTTCATGGAGATGTTCTGAAGGTCAATGAAGGGAACTATGTATGTCACCCTGAGTTCTTTGGAGGAAGGGTAGAATAATACTGTAGGATAGTGGTTCTCAAACATTTTAGACTGGAACCCACTTTTGAGAATGGCACGCATGTCGGGACCCACAGGAAGTGATGTCACTAAACTGGAAATGATGACATAACAAGAGGTGACATCATCAAGCAGGAAGTGCCAGCATTGTGATGTAATCAAATGACACTCCTGGAATGCAAACGAACATTCTTGGACTGAAGCAATTGCACAACTATGCAACATCCCTGACAGAAAGCAAAAATATTATGCAAAAGCACTGAACTAAGATCAATGTCTTTCTTAAAACCCTCACTTGAAAATTCAAATTGTTAACTCTCACAAAAGAAATTTAATAAGAGAAAGGTCTGCAGTTTCCAAGCTAGGTCCTGACCCACAGTTTGCAGAGGTGGTCCTGCGGGTTTCCCCCTCCCAGGGGCAACTCCCCCAGTCCGCTGCCCCCCGAATTAACTGCAGTGGAGCCACTGCAATTACCTCCTAAAAGCAGTGCCCCCCCCGTGGGGCACCATTGCTTTTAGCAGCACAAAAGGCTGATTGGGCAGCTTGCAGTGGCACGAGGCTGCTCCCTGGAAGCTGCCTTGCGCTGTTGCAAGGGTCAATCGGTTCCTCTGACTTTCAGAGGAACCGGGCGCCTTGTAGTGGCCCCCCACCAGCTCCTGCAATGGTCGGAGGAAAGCCAATGGCGCTGCGCTACAAGGCGCCCATTTCTCCGAACACTCAGAGAAAGGAATCACCCCTTGCGGCGGTGTGAGCTTCCCTGGCTTTGTGCTGCTGCAAGGGGCGAGCTGATCCTCCCATCAGAGGAACTGACTGCGGGGCGAAGCCAGCAAGGGGCAATTGGTTCCTCCAGTGGTCGGAGGAACCAGAAGCCTCATAGTGCAGTGCCACCAGCTCCTCCCATGGTCAGAGGAAAGCTGGTGGCGCTGCGCTACATGGCGCCTGGATCCTCTGACACTTGGAGGAATTGATCACCCCTTGCTGGCTTCGCACTGCTGTAAGGACCCAGACGGTGCCTTCCAGCTCCTCTGATGATCGGAGTAAACGGTGCAAGTTTCCTCCAACTACTGGAGGAGCCAGGTGGCGCCTGGAGTGCTGCGAAGCCCAGCAGCTTTGTGGTGCTCTAAGGGTGCCCGGGTGGGGGTGGTGGGCGTTGCATCTATGCCTCCAAGCCCAGCGCCTAGGGCATTTGTCCCTCTTGCCTCCCAGGTCCGCTTCTGACACTGTTGTAGAACTCTGTCATGGAGATTGCCTCCTTCAGGGCCATGAATATGGGCAAGGGCATGCTTTACTTGGTCCCAGCCTGCGCAAAACATGAGATTAGGCTGGGCACCTGGTTGGGGCCTGAGCAAGCTGAGGATGTGGCAGAGATGGGCACATTGTATGTAGCTTCTGTCCCTCTATATTCCAAGGCTGGAGGAGCTTGAGAGAGGACCCAAGCAGTTTGCTCCAGTTCAGCATCCACATCACTGCAGTTAATTCGGGGGGGGGGGAGCTATTTTTGTCTGCACTGGCTGCCATTCTGAAAGTCCCTGCGGCCTCTGGAATGTGTGTCTGCAGCATTCAGTGATCTTTTGGCACATCTTCCTGCACTCTGCTGGCTTTCTGGGGGTCTCTGCTGGATTCTTCTGATGGCAGATAAGGTACCCCTTGCACCTAACCCCATTGATCCCATAGGATCCCATAGGATCAATGGTGCATTATCGGCAAATTTGCATCCATGAGAGTTTCCAAGAACTTAACCCTAGCTGATAACAAAAACTGGCTATATATTTGCTACTATTTACAGCAGGTTTGAACTGTATTTAATAAATTAGAGCTCCATGTGGTCCTGTGCATGCCTGCTTGGAAATAGGCCCCATTGAGTTCAATGGGGCTTCCTCTCTCATTGGTGTGTATAGGATTGTAACTTAGGCTGACAGTTTTACACGACATGCCCTTATAGTGAAGTCTAAATGCTGCCTACTTTGTTCTGAGGTGCCTTGATTTCATGGGGGCTTGCTTCTTTGTAATGTGTTTCAAATGCAGTTATAAATGGATAATTCTCTGTGTTTTTTCCTCTGTTCAATTCAGGTTATCTGGATAGGAATCAGATGGCCATTGCATCAGACACTTAAACCTGCATTTCCTCCTCAGCATTAGATGTTCTTGTCGGGAGCAGCCTTTGAAGCAGGAAGGGGCACCTTGTTGAGCTCCTTATTTTCATTTGTTTCTTTTTTAATATAAAGGGCTTAAACACAAATCCATATATAGACAGGTAGTACATATGTTTGTGATGGAAAGAATAAGAGGGAATTATGGGAATGTTCTCACTTGCAGTGAGGAGGGATCAGTTGCGGTCCTGGCCCATGCACTGCTCTGGCCAGGATCGCAGGCTGCTGCCCCCTGGCTGCCACTCACCATTACATCCTCTGGACCTGCCACTGCCACCCTCCTTCCCAACTCTCCTGGAGCCTTGTGTGACTCCTGGCAGTTCCACAGACCCTCCAGAGGTTTACTGGAGCTTCTGGAAAGGTTACAGGCATTTCTTCTGGAAGAAAACCGGAAGTCCCGCTAAAAGCCCCTCTGGAGGCTGCAGAAAGCCTCTGGAGGGCCCACAGATGCCTTGGATGTCTCCTAAGCCTTTGTGGCCAGCAAATACTACTGCAGAGATTTTCATGCAATGCAAGTTGTGGTTGTCACTCAGTGGCAGGGCAGCGCCTCTGCACGCATCTGGTCCTGGGTTCGTTCCCCGATATTTTCTGGTAGAGCAGGGAGGGCCCTGCATAAGCCCAGGAGGGCTGCTGGCAGTCAGTGCGTTGAGCTCACACATATGGTATTTGGCTCTGCAAATGGCAGCTTTATACATTCTGTTAATTCTGCATCGTCCCAGCCTGCCTTGTTTCTCAGGAAAAAAAAAATGAGGTTCACCTTGCACTTGGTACGTTGTTCACCTTAGTCAAGGCATCAATCGCGGCAACAGAGGTTGTCAGAGGTTTCTGCTACTTGTGGAACAGAGAACCCTACAGCCTCTCTCCCTACCCCCCTCTCCCTCTCAATCTGTATCTCTCTCTCTCTCTCTCTCTCTCTGTGTGTGTGTGTGTGTGAGAGAGAGAGAGGGGGGGGTAGCATTAAGGACTACACCTCTTGCAAGGGTCAGGGAAAGTAGGCAAAGGGTTTCAGACCTCTGGACATTTCACCGCTCTAGTCCTGCAGGCAGTGTAGCATCTAAATTCCATCACTTAACTAGGATGGGGGAGAGGTTGGAAATATCAGTGCTGTTCCTGGGAGGAGGGGAATGCTGTCATTCAGGCCCCAGAATGCATTGCTCCTGCTTTGCTTTTGCAGCTGCAAATGGCTCTGAAGGCAAGAGGGAAGAGCTGCTTTACCCTAGGGTTCAGGAGCCTGAGGATGCAATCCTACATGCGCATTTGGGCCAATGCTAAACACATGTGTTAGCCCAATGGCACTAGGACCGACGCAGGGTTGCCGACTCGCAAGGTCGTGCCCCTTGTGCACCAGCCAAACTCGGCTGGCGCAAGAGCAGTTCTGGGCAGGAGGGAGGGAGGATCTGGGCGGGGGGTGGGGTGGACCGGGAGGCATGCCAGCCCAGGGAGGAGGTTGGGGTTGGGATGCAGCCGTTAGGCCACACCCAAGACTCCTGCCCCAGGCTACGTGGCCCCAATTCCAGCTGTGCGGCATCCTCAGCTCTGCTTCTGCTATACAGCAGGAGCAGATCCGAGGAACCCATAGGGGAGGCTCCCCAATGCTCCAGAACTGCGCTGGATATAGAGCAGGCCCACCAGCCTCTTCTGTTCCAGTGCAGCTTAGGATTGTGCCCTAAATGACTTAGTGTTTTGTCCCACCTCTGGGAATGCCACAGAAATCTAAGTAGATTTTCCATCAAAGCAGCCTGTGTAATGTTAAGCAGTGAGTATGGCCTCTGTTGGACACACAGGGCAGGACAAGTTTTGGTCCTGCGGTACTTTTGTATGAGAATTGCTGGAGGTGTTTTGAAGAGGTTCAGGGAAGATTTGCGAGCCAGGTGGCTTTGAGTCTGCACTTAACGTTCATGGCTAACACAGCAATAATGATGATCTGTTCTGTTCCTGGTTCATAAAGGCCTGAACCTTTACGTTCCAGACATACACAAGGCTTAGTCTAAACCAACGTTAACAAATTACCAACTTTAACAAATTCTTTAATAAATTGCCTGCACTGAAAGAGGCTTTAAATACAGATAAATATGGAGATCCTGAATTTCCTGAGGTAGTTTGCATAATGTACATGCATTCCCAATACCATCCTCAAGTTAACAATAACCTGCAGCAGTGATCGAAGCACAAAGCCTTGGTGAAATTTGCAGGAATAGGAAGGAATTATACTGACTCAGGTAACATAATTTCTCAGGTAACAGGCTGGCCAAGAACTAGGAAATTCTCTAGTGTAACTCCATATGATTTAACCTGCTTTGGGACCAGGATTGGTGGCTCAGATGATATTAATAATGAACTGCATATGTAAAGTCATGTGCACAGCCTGTCAGCTAATGCCATTGAATGTTGCTGGATGACATAGGTAGTTCAGCTTGGCATGGCCACCTCTTCCACCCTATGCAGAACTTCCTCTCTTTGCTTTGGAGAAATTCATTAATCTGACATTCTGGGAAGTTATTGTAGATTTTATTCTGGTTGTGGTTATGTGTTGTGGCTGATTTGAGTTTCTTCTTCTTCATTTCACTCAGTGTGACAAGTTGATTCCCCGATGTCATTTCTGATGTACGGGCTGGTTGGATTTTTTACTTTTTAAATTGATCTTCAAGCCAAGAAAAAAACATGGGTGCATGAATAAGCAAACAGTCAGAAGTGATGTCTTCATGCGGGCTGGCATACAATGATGCTTTTAGAGCTCATGATCGTGGATGGAGTTGTGTGTGGTTGGTGTAATAGACAACATTAATAGCCCAGCCCCAGCATGTTATAGATAATTAGACCAATCAGTGAAGGGGGCTGCAGTACCAGTACATTTCCTAATATCATTCCCATCTCACACTCTGATCCTGTAATTATATGTAGTTGTGATAGTTTCACAGAGTGTTCTGAAGCAGATCAGATGAACACAGGAAACTATCCCCTACCAGAGTAATCTCTTTAGAAAAATAATTTCTCAGGTAACAGGCTGGCCAAGAACTAGGAAATTCTCTAGTGCATTTAAGATAAGGCTGAAATCCTATACACCAGTGGTTCCCAAACTGTGGGTCTGGACCCACCAGTGGGTCATCATGAGCTAATTTCAAATGACTTGTGAGGCACCTAGAGCAGCCATATTGAAAATATGGGAAGATGGAATGTTGGAAAGGCTGATGGCTGTGTGATTGTTTTGCTTGTGTCAAGGTTATAAATAGGCTTTTTTTCTTTCTGATTCACTTTGCTATTGGAAAATGGCTGAGAAATAACCCTATTTATTGCTGCATTCTCAGGAAAGCAGCAGCCTCTGGCGTCACAATGATGGCACTTCTGGCCGTGACATCACTTCTGGTGGGTCCCGGACAGATTGTCATTCTAAAAAATGGTTCCCAGTGCTAAAAAGTTTAAGAACCACTGCTATACAGTCTTTCCAAGAAGAAAGCCCCATGAAACACAAAAGGACTTACTTCTGAGTAGACATGCTTAGGCGTGTGCTGTGTGGGTGCTTAAAGGTGAATGGCCAGCCATTAATTCTTTGGTATAGATCAGAATGGAAAGCAAGGAGAGTTGCTATCTAAGTCAAAGGCAAATAATATGCATTGGGGTGGGCAGACCTAGGAGCTGTTTTCTCCCAGAGCTACCACCACAAACAACAACTTGGGCGCAGTCAGAAGATTTAGATATCTGACTTTAGATAACAGTTAGATTTCCATATGGAAACTATACAGAAACAAAATAAATAAATAAATATGGAGACAATTAGGACCAACTGCTTTGCTGGCTCTAAAAATAAAGTTTGAACACTGTACTATGACAGTAGCCAGTAGTCTTGCCAAGCTCTGGATAATCCATACATATCACATGGGAATGTGCTAAACAACAAAACATCTGGAGCCATGTATCCTAATTACTGCCTCAATTGTAAGCCACTTGAGCTTACAATGAGTTGTAAGTTGAGTTGTACAATGGCTGAACATATGAAGTCAACATCTACAAGCTGTCGCTTGATTTCCATTACATCTCTTGACAAAACACATGGTGGCAGCTTTACCAAGATGATAATGCTTACGGTATGTCTTTGTTATCTTGCTGCATACAAAAAGCTACACATTTCCAGTTTTAGTTTTCCTTTCATTAGGAAATTAGTTTGGTAATATCCAACAATGCAAGCTTACTCAGAAATATGACCCATTGGAACTTACTCACAGGTAAGTGTATATGGCAGTGGTATTCAAAGTTTTTGGACCAGGACCCACTTTTCAGAATGGCACTCGTGTCGGGACCCACCGGAAGTGATGTCATTAGCCTGGAAGTGATGTTGTGGCAGGAAGTGACATCAGCAGGTAGGAAGTGGTTGCATTCTAACATAATAAAATGACACTCCTGAAAAGCAAATTGGCATTCTAAGACTGCAGCAATTGCACAACCAGGAAGCATCTCTGACAGAAAGAAAGATTAGGACAAAATATGACATAAAAGCACTGAACTAAAAACAATTTTCTTTTAAAAAGTCACTTGAAAATTCAAACTGTTAACATTCACAAAAGGAGTATAGCAAGAGTAAGGTCTGCAGTTTCCAAGATGGCTGCTCCCAACTTTCCACGACCTACCTGACATCAGGTTGTGACCCACCAAGTGGGCCCCGGCCCACAGTTTGAATAACACTGGTATATACTATTGCAGCCTATGCCACTGTACGGAACAATTATATTATCTTAAAAAAAAAAATTCCAGGGACTAAAGTCCTCCTGGTCTGACTACAGAAATGGCATTTCAGATTCCCTGTCATCCTGGGGAAGTACCAACCTATTACTGTTTTATGCAATGGGCAACCCCTTCTTATACTGCACTGGAGTAGGCAGGCTGACAGGCCTGTGCTGTAACCAGCACAATACAGGAGGCAGCCTTGGGGTAAAAGGATATTTTCTCTTTTAGCCCAAATAGGGCTACTTGGAGCTGCACTAGCAATATCATTGGTACAACTCTGAATGGCCAATGCAAGTCCAGCTGGGCCGAGGATGGGGCTTAGGCCAGATCCTATCTCCACATCCATCCCCAGGCCGGGCCACCCACCAGTCCACACTTTCCCCACCCTCTCCCACCCCGATCCGCCTCCCCCATCCTCTCTCTACTCTTCCCCAACCTCCTGAACCTGCAGAACTTGGTTGACCTTACCTGTTGCTGGATCATCATGGCGCAGGCAGGCCGGCACACGTCATTGCGCTGGCCTAGCCTACTTTGGAGTGGCGCAGATGTACCTTATGGCACATTTGTGACACTCCTAGGCTGGTGCAGAGGACATGCGCCAACCTATCTGCACTACAGGAGTGCACCCTCAGATTCATTTGGCATAGGTATATGCTGTAGGCCAGTTTTTCTGAGAAGTATGATCTGTTATGTGAAGACTTTACAGTCTGTTTTGTTACTGAATTCTGTCCCCAAACCCTCTTCCTCCCACTTAGTTCTGGCAGTCACTCACTGGAAGCCCCTGACCATGTAGTAGCATTCAGTCATCCGCAACCAAGTAAGCCATATGCCCAGTCATTAAAAAACCACCCATCACTAATTCCACCTCTGAATCCCAGAGCAGCTGTGCTAAGTACAGAGATGAGCCAATACCTGGAGGAAAGAAAGCAACCAATTGGAGCTAAGTATGGTCTTTTATGGTGGCGGTGATTGGAGAATTTTGTGTTACTGGACTTGGTTGGGACCCAAAGATCAATTTGATCTATGGCTTAATAACAATTTCTTTTTCAATAGCAAGTTTGGATCCTGAAATACGTAATTTAAAGTGGATTGGTACTTATTATATAAATTCCACCAGATTTACTCATTGTTTTCTGTTAGTGTTTTCTTCTTCTTTCCATACCTGAGGTTGAAACATGCATTTAATTAAATTCAAGGAGTCACATACTTCTGGTATTGTATCTTGGAAGATATTTTTGTTTGTTTGTTTGTTTGCTTGATGTGCATCCTGCTTTTCCATTCCCAACAAGACTCCAGGCAACTTGCATCAATTAAACCAATGTATTGGAAAAGGCAGAAGATACCCTGAGGATATAGGGAATGGTATCAGCAATGGCCCCTTGTCCCAGATAAGCCAGGGATTATAGGGTTAACCCCCAAGGTCTTTGCAAGCCTGGGGAGCACAGCTGTAGGCTGATGAGGTCCCTGACTATGAAGGGAGGCCAGCACAAGTGCAGATGGGCGTGGCTGATGCTAGAGCCTGCATAGCAACAGACACTGATTGGCTGGCCTCAGTATAAAGTGGGAGGCAGGAGCTGGAGTAAAGTACCTGGATAGGTGCTGGAGGAGGGCACCAGGTAAGTGTTGGACGGATGGACTGCTGGCTGGACTGCCTGCCTGAAGGACTGAGGAACTGGCTGAGGTAAGGTTGTTTTGGGACCATTGGGAATTGTTGTATGTCTGCCACGCCCCTGGAGCCACCAAGTGGAGGAGGCAGTCAGAGGCGTTTCTACAGGGATGGCAAAGCTCTAGGTTTTGCAAGAAGCCTTACCCTGTCATGTAAATCCCTCCTCTCCCTTGCTGCTGTAGCCAGTACGCAACGCCAAGATGTTGCTGTTCCCTGTGAGGATTGGCTAAAACTGTGCAGGAGAGGAGTGATTTCCACTGCAAGGTAAGGCTTCTTGCAAAACTTAGAGCTTTGCCATCCCTGTAGAAACGCCACTGGAGGCAGTTATGGTTTGGTCAAGCTGACTGCCTATTGTTTGGTGCTGGGGTTTGTTGGTGTTAGACTAAGGGTTGTTTGGAGCTAAGCCAGTGATGAGGGCAGTCTGGAGGAGGCTGGCCAGCCGGGTGATCCCAAGCAAAGCTGCTGGAAGAGAGGAGGCCCAGTGGGTGACTGAACCCCCTCCCTCTTGCCTGTCTCTGAGGCTGCTCTGGAGGGGAAACTAGTTAGCCTAGTGTGGGCATCAGGGCCCTTGGGGTGGCCTGGCAGGGAATTTGGCAGAACAACCAATCACTACAAAACAAACACACATCAAATATAATCAATAAAGCAAAAGTAAAGAAGCCAATGCAAGAACCACAGTAAAAAGACAAAATCGAACAAACCGTCACCAAAAATGCTTGCCTCAACAAAGAAATTTTTAAAGAGTGGTGGCAGAAGGCAAAAGAGGACATGGCATGGAGTTCCACAATCTAGGAGCCACCCCAGAGAAGGACCTTTCTCTCATTTCCACCCAGGTTGCAGGAGCCTCAGCTATCCTCAAAGGGTAAATAGGACACATTTTTAAAAATGTGCTTATAGGTCTGTTTCCTCCTTCGAGCCAAGGAGCTGTGTAAGAAATACAAACTTAAAAAGCCCCAAATGCTTTAGCCTTTCCCAGAACGTGCTTCACCCTTTTTCTTTCTTGTATCCTGCACCTTTTCCAGCCTTGCAACATCCTTTTTGATATGTGTTTACCAGAACCAGAATTTTATGAGTGGATTCACTTATGGACACATGCATTGGAGTCTATCCTGTGCTCATTTAGATAGAGACATTAAAAATGTTATATGAACCAGGTGAAATCAATGCAAAGGCATAAAGGATAGCAATCAAATTTTTCCTACCGTGACATACTCATCACATGTCTCATTGCAAAAGGCTATAGGAGGAGTTGGAATTCTAGAGAAACTAAGAGTGGAATCCTAACCTGGAGTTAGGCCAGCAACATTTGGCTGGTACAAGGGCCACTGAAAAGCATGTTTGGCCACTGAAAAGCATGTTGGTCAGGGAGGATGGTGCACATTTGTGTGATGGCCTCTCTGAGAGTGGTCCAAATGTGCTTTATGGTGTCCCTTGTGCTGGCCAAATTTTGCTGGCCTAACTGTACCGGCCAAACTCCAGGTTAGGATTGCTCTCTAAGTAGTCTAAGACTGCCATTATGATGAATGCAGAATCAAGACTAGTATCAAGACTAGAAAATAGTACATATCAGGAGCAGAACATGTAAAATGCAGCTAAGGTACTGGGACCAAATTGGCTGCATCTCTATTGGCTCTGACAAGGAAAGAAGGAAGTGTAAGTTCCCCTTCTCTGGAATTAGTACAAACTGAGTGCATAACAAATTGGATCTCCAAGCACCGTTTATTTTATTTTTTCCATATTTTTATACCCACCCTTCCTCCAAGGAACCCAGGGTGTTGTGCATAGTTCCCTCCTTTTCCCCTCACAACAACCCTGTGTGGTAGGTGAGGCTGAGAGATTATGACTGGCCCAAGTTCACCCAAGAAACGTCACGGCTGAGTGGGGATTTGAACCTGGGTTTTCCTGCTCTAAGTCCAACTCCAGAACCACGACGCTACCCTGGCTGTCCAGTTGCAGAGATTTGTACTGCGCAGCAGCTATACAGCGTTGGACTAGCAGGTGATTTTCCGATTCTGACCCTCTCAAGTGCAGCGGCGCTGTCCAAGCACCCACCTTCTTATGACCCATGAGAGTAAGTCTGCAAACTCCTTGGCTAACCCTCCGTTGCTCCCTGGCAGCCCCCTCGACGAGATTTGCTTTCCCCTCCTCTTCCATTCCAGAGTTCGTTTTTCCACTAAGTACGATTTTAATTGCCCATTATGCGCTCGCTGCTCTTGGCTGACAATTGGCGCTTTCTCCAAGTGCGGATTGGTCGCGCAGCCTGATCAGACAGTGGGAACCCAGAAGTGGGACTGTAAATTAAAACAATGATCTAATTACTGAACTCAAAACAGGGCTGACACCCTATTAGCAATCTGCAGTTTAGCATGTTAGGGCTGGGATGAGCCAATAAATACAACCTGTTCCCTCCCTCGTGCTGGCAGCAGCCTGCGAAGTAACCAATGGTGTTGCTCAGCTCCAGCTCTGTGTTGTGACAAGCTGCTCTGCACAGTGAGATTTCAATGCTCTTTCTTTCCCCCCGTGCACCAGCTCCTGAGCTTCACTTCTTTGTACACGTAGCTGGGAAAAAAAAACCTCCTCCGCCACCTGGCAGAGAAAGTGCAGCCGCCAAGGAGTTAAAAAAGATTCTCTGGAATGAGGCTTTGAAACTATGCAAAGAGGGCTTCGAACTGAATTGGGTAGGAGGATCCTTGTGCAGAAGCGTGCCTTGGCAGTAAATGCAGCTCTCTGATTTATCGGATGCAACAAGAGTCTCGGGAGGCACTGGCTGCTTTGCAACAAGCGGTGCTCAGTTGTGGGCAGTGGCCTCAGGGTGACAAGCCTCGGCCCTGACCACAGGCTGCGTCCCTGGGGTGCCTCTGGGCAGGGAAGCCCCTGCATGCCCTGGTGGAGTCCTGAAGTGCGTGACACTGTGACTGTGATCCTGCCTTCCTGCCGTGATCTTTCCTAGTCAGCCAGGTTAGGAGGCAAAGGGAGATGCAGCTTGGGAAATGAGTGCCGCGAAGGAGGACAGCCAGTGTCAGACAGCCGCGCGGATTGTCAGCGACCTGTGCCGCCAGAACAGCGTGCCCACACTGGACTTGGACACCTGCAAGGAGTTCCTCCAGCTCTCTCCAGGCCTGAGTGCCCCAGAGCCAGGTACAGTGCCCCCTCTTCTGCAGGGAAGGGCTTTCCTCCGCCTCGACTTGGGTTCAAAGGATGGGAGAAGATGCTTTTGCCAAAGGAGATGGTGCTTGTGCAAACAGGCTGTGTGCCACTCTTGCCTGGGCATTTGTCTCCATCTCATTTTACCCCACGCAGATTGTCAGAGTCCAAGAAACCTGTTGCAAACAATAAGTTTAGCAGGGAAGGCAGGGAATAGACCGGGACAAGGAGAGTAGGTGCTGAAGGGATGAGAATGTGGCGGTGGGGAGGAACCTCTCTCTGGCACTGAAGTTGGTGCAAAAATTCACATGCTGTCCTGCCAGGTTACATGCTTGCTCTGAGCAAAATCAGAATCAAAATAACAGGAAGGGAGCACCAAGTAAATGCTAGAAACAGCTTCTTCCTATTCAGAGAGCAGATGAAACATGCGCTTATTTCAGTGGGGGCTTTCAGAAGACATGCACAAAGGAAAATTGATAGCTGAATTGGATGCTTTGTGGATATTCACAGGCTTTCATCTGTTAGTTAGCACGAGTGGTTGGAGGGGGAAACACCCCTGCATTTTGACTACTGTTCTGGTTAATGGAGCCAAGTAAAGGTGTAGTGCACTCATTAAGTGAGATTAGGTGGTTGACGTGGCTGCGATGTGTAACGGCTCGTGTGCTGTCTAACGGCTGGTTGAGAGCAGAGTTTTATTATGGGATTGGAGTTGGGCTTGACTTTCCAAACCTTGTAGAAGTAAAAGGAACGAATCAATCCCAAACCAGGCTGTAATATATTATCTTACATTGGGAAGGGGCTGAGCTGTTAATCCTGAGAAGGTGCAAACGCCTGCTTTTAAATCTTGCATGGGAGAATGGCTCTATCAATGGCTATTAGCCATTATAAGTAAATGGACCTGACAGAATAGCCGCAGTACTGAACTGGCAATATCACCAGCAGCATTATCAACAGATGCTGGGGACAAACTGCTAGGGAGGTCTGTCACCTTCATGCCTTACTTGTGCATTTCTGAAAGGCATTTGGCTGGCCGCAGTTGGAACAGAATGCCGTGTGACTCAGCAGGTCTGATCCAAAAGGGCTGTTCTTACATTTGTGATACAATATTCTCTTCGCTGCTGTGCAAATGTTACATGCTGGTGAAGAATTATTATACCCATTCTCCTGATAGGAAAATAGAGGGTTTATGCCATCTCCAGCTCTGTAGATGGAGGAAGGTTCGTGCTTGTTGAAGTATTTAGCATCCTAGCCCTTGAGCACAGCTTTTGAACCATAGTTGCTTATTGGAATTTTATTAGGTTTTAAAAGAATCAGCCCTGAGCTACAGTTTCCTAGTCTGAATTCATGAACTGGAAATCTTTGCGTCGTTTTATGCTTTGTGGCATTTTCAGGAGGAGCCCCTGTGATCTTGGATTACTGTTTTATGTAATCTGTTTGTTTGCGAACGTTATTGTCCTTTTGCGCTCTCTCAAGGGAATGTGCCAATGAAAACAATAAACCCATGATGAAGAGCAAACAATGCAAAACAAATCCAGGCCCAGCAATAATAGGCCCCACTAAACCCAAACTAATGGGAACCCCCACAAAACAGAACAATTCTGCTAACTCAATGGGGGGGGGAGGAGAGAGAGAGAGAGCGAGAGCGAGAGCGAGAGCGCGAGAGCGAGCGCCTGTCTCCTGGTCACATGTGTGTAGAGTTCCAGCTGTATTTTGCTCATTGGCACATAACTAATCTGGCATTCTTGTCTTTGGCACATGGAAAGTAATACATCAAGCTGGGCTTTCCAAACAGCCTTTGAAGTTGGACCCAGGCAGGAAATCCACCTTGCTGACAAGCAGGGCAGGGCATGGAATGTGGCCATGGAGATATCTGAGACACTTTCCTCAATCAAAAGTTTTAGAGTCAGTTCACAGCCTTATTACTTGCTAGAACCAATCTGTGCATTGATTGCCTGGTATCCCTGCAAACTGCCGGCCACGATGGGGACGAGTGCTGTGATTCAGCAGGAGCAGCCTGACTGCGGACACTAGAGCCGGAGGTAGCGATGCTGCTGCCTTTGAGCAGTTCCTCCCCCTGCAGTTCCCTGCATAGCACAAACAGTGCCCTAGTTTGGACAAGTGACCTGCTTCCATGCTCCAAGTGATATGTGCTAGTGATAGGAGATGCGCTTCACAATTGCCAATCTCTTGTAAAGATTGGTGGCATTAAGAAGTGAGCCCTGCGGTTTTTTTACAGTTAATTGCCAGCTCAGATTCCATGATGTGAGCTGGTAAACTTCCTGATGCCTTCAATGTTGCCATGATGGCCAAGTCTCAGCTGCCAAGTGCCTGGGAAATACAGTTCAGCAGAGCACCTGAGCCCATATTACGGCTGTGATGTGCTCCTGAGAGCTACGTTTCCAAGGCTTCCTGGCCACTGAGACACTTTTGTAGCAGAATTCTAGGCAGCTAGGATGGAGGGAAGCTTTGCCCAGAAGTCTCCAACACAACCTCCCTCTTACTGCTGCTGCTCACTTTAGAAAAAGGAAAGGGGGCAGGGTTTGGGGGCTTGCAAGAGGCTTCTTGGGTGGGATTAGGACAGAAGGGCTTTGGGATCCTGATGCACGTCCAGTGACAAAAGTGGGAGCATGAAAAGATCTGAATTCAGAAATGGGCAGAATTGGAAGAAGCAAACAATTCTGAATTGTTGTGGATGGGCGGAAAAGAGCTCATTTTGCTAAGCCATGTTCCACATTTTTTAAATGTTAAAAGGTTAACTTTTATGCTGTTTCTATATTTGATGCTGTCCTGCTCTTTCACGGTTTGTTTAATTAATTTTAATGTGTTATTTTAATTTTTTTAATTTTTGCAAATCGCTTTGAATTTTAGAAAAGCGGTATATAAATCTAATAAATCAAGTTTGCCCATCTTTCCTGCCTGCTAATGCTCTGGCAGTCTCCCAAGCTTTGCATGAGTCCCAAAGTATCACAGTGCTTCTGAATCAACTGCAATGATCCAGAATGCCGTGTATATAGGAGTTCAAACGGAGTGTCTGAAGATGTTGGAGAGCCCTTTGTGAACAGGAGGCCCCCAGGGCAAGAAGGCTCCTATAGATAATGATAGTGAAAGGATATAGCTGCCCTGAATCAATTCGATAGCCAGCTGGTAAGGTCAGGCTGCAGCCCCAGGACCTTGAGCAGTTTCAAGTTGACAACTTGCTCCAGGGACGTCCAGAACACAAGTAGCCTCTGGTAGCTGCCTATTCCAAGTAGTTGCCTACCAGGTAGCAAATAGCTACCTATTCTAGGTTCTTCCACGCAGGGATGCATGGAGAGGCTTAAAGGGAGAGTCTCTGTGTCTGGAGCTTTCGTACCATTGCATTCAGCAATGTCTAGATGAACATGTTACCATCTTTGTGAGATGGGGATGGAAGCAGCCAGTGTATCAGCAGAGCCGTGAAGTGATGCAGGCAAGCCACCTGAAACCAGCCAGCACTCGTGCAGCAGCCCCATCACTGCACACTAGCTTAAGTTTCAAACTATGAACGTGCAAAAAACAGTGCCTCATGCCAAATTCCAATAATTGCTTCATTTCCAGGTTGATTTGTTTTTTAATCATTTCCCATTTATTTCAGTGGGCCAGGGGTTCGTGGATTAGCTTTAAAAACAGTATTAGAGGTTTAAACTCATAATTAGTGTATGTGCCTGATTTGCACCAAAGTTGCACGCACCAAGCTCCCTGAATGTTTCAAAAAGATGCAGATAAGGCAGGGGTCAGGGAACTTTTTTACCTTTTACCCCAAAATATATGTAGATACGCCGACGTTACCCCCTTGATTTGAAAGTTCCCTGATATTAAGATTTACCTAGAAAGATTACGGTGGTAATAGAGGGGGATCTGCTATTATTGACTCCCGTTTAAAAATATTCACTTGTAGTTCTATATCACATACAACTCTATATCTATATCACATATCGCATACAATACATCACATACATATCACATACAATACTAGGAATTGCTACTCAGAAGTAAGTCCCACTATAGTCAATGGGACTTACTCCCAGGTAAGTGTGAGTAGGATTGCAGCCTCACCGAACTTTGAGGACTTGCTGTTATTTATTTTTGGGGGAATTTAATCGTAAGTATATTTCCGAGGAGGTCCTAGAATCAACTTCAAAAGTCGCACCAAACTTTTCCCCCCCCTCCAATCACAGTAAACATCCAACTACATAAGTGGGGCCAACTGAACGCAAAAGAAGGTGTGTTTTTTCCCCTCCACCACCCCCTTTGTTAAAAGTTGGCTCTCTGTTACTGTGAGAGAAGATGCGACGTGCAACCATCATTCTGCCTAAGGGAGTATTGACACATGCTGCCATTCCGGCACTCTCTTTCCAAAGAGGGCTGCTGCTGGCGCCACCACCGCTGCCAGGGCCCCCTTTTTTGGACTCCCCAAAATCAAAGAGGGTTGAGAACAACCCAGAGAAGGAGCTGCAGGTGAAGGGAGCCTCCCCTCCCCTATCAGCAGGAGGTCCTGGGGAGGAAAGAAAAGCAGATTTTGCTCCCTCCCTCCCTCCGTCAGTCTGTCCCTGGAACAAGGCCACCGCCCAGAGGCAGAGCAGGCGGGGCGGGGCGGGGGAGGCCGGAAGGCCTCAAGCGCTTTGGGCAGCCTGCAGAGATGGTGAGAGAGACTCCTGACCCCACGGTGGACCCAGAGCAGGCCATATGAAAATAGATTCATATGCATGCCCAGCTGTGTCTCGGCAGTGCAACCGTCCATTACCCCCAGGAATTTCATTTTTACCTCATTTGGGGTAATTTACCCCTGTTCCCTGACCACTGAGATAAGGATACTGGCACAAAAATGGGGAATGGTCTGGGATAATGGGGTTGAACTTGCAACATCGGGCAAAAGAGTTTGTTCCCAGGATCCAGACTAGCAAGGAAAAATAGAAATGAATCACACCAACAAAGATGAGATAAAAAGGAATGTATTGATTTGAAAAAACACTTCAAAGGCTCTTGGGAACATTCACTCCAAGAGCTAATGTGTGCAGGGCAGAGAAAATAGTTAGACCTATATGTTTTCAGACCTATATCTTTTCCTGTTTTCATTGGTTCCCACATGTCAGCTATTTAGCTAGCCCAGGTCAGACCACCCCCAACTCCGGGCTGTAGATCCTTAACCCTAGGTAAGGGAACAATTGTTTACTTACCCAGAGGAGACCTCTGCAACTGTCCCATCACTGTAGAATGTAGGCACCATTCTGGTGCTGGCTGCCAATTAGCGATTGAAGGAGGAATAGAATTGGGGTCTTCCAATAATATAGTGCCATGGTCGTCAATCTTTTTCATGCCACGACCCCAATATATAAATACAGTATGAGACTGAGGACCCTACTGTCTATCCCACCCCTTCCCAGGACCTTATCTATCCACCCCATGCCCATTGCAGCCCACTCCCCATCCCATAATACCCTCCTTGCACTGTTCACTGTAACCAAATGTTCTTATTAGGCAAATGAGCAGCAAATGTCACCACGAAGCCTGGCACTAGTGAAAGCTATTTCAGCACAATTGCTAAGAATCAAAACAGGGCTGGGACACAATTTCCTGCTACCTAAAGGGGTACTCCTGATGCCTCCCCCTTTACCTAGTGATGCTCTAGTCCAGTGGTCTTCAAACTTCTTTATTCTTGTAAGTTGCCGCAACCCCACAACTGAGGCTTTGTGACCCCATTGGGGTCCTGACCCCAAGGCTGAAGAACACTGATATACAGTAGTGTACGCATAAGAGATCTGAAATCTTGCCACTTTTCAGTATTGTACTAACAATGATGGGGGGGGCAATAGTGTGAGGTTGCTGAGAGAAGTGGCTACAATGCATAAGATGTACCCCAGATTTCTTGGCAATGCTGTGGGGAGCTCTGGGATGCACTTGTTGCCTTGTCCCCTGAAACAGCCTCCTTGCCTCCTTGGCATTGATGATATGGAGAACTGCCCAGGGCTTCCTGCTTAAGGTGGGTGTACATAACATCAACCAGTTTGACAGCTCAGTGGGTCACAATATACATTACATAAACACACATATACAAATGGAGCTGCCGAACATAGCCAGGTGCCAAGAGCTTTTTCCCGCAGCTATTTGCTGTTCTTTTGAAATTATTGTTTCCATAAGGAGAACACAATGTCATATAATAAGGCCATACTTTTCATACAAGAAAGACAAATAATACATAAAGTTGAATACCACCTTGAAAGCCATCATTTCAACATGCTATACATAAAATCTACTTTTCATGACCTCTGTTTAGCTGTAACATTTCCCTGTCCTTCCTATAGCAGTTGCATTAGGAGTGCCATAGTCCTTATGTATTTATACCGTAGGTATAAATACGTTAGGACTATGGCACTCCTAACCTGTCTATTAATTTTATAAACCTTTTATTAATACTGGAGGTCTTAGAGAGTCCATTATGAAATGATAACTAAAGGTGTTTCCAGTGAGTAAATCTTACTTAACAAAATGGACTTATTTCTGAGTAAAAGAAACAACACCGTTTTCACCTCTAGTGACAACATGTTTTTGCAGCTATTAATCAACAGGAAACTAATTCAAGATTAATTCAAGATCTGCAAAAGTATCCTAAAAAGGTAAAGGTTTCCCCACGACCGAATGGTCTAGTTGTGACCGACTGTGTGTGTGTGGGGGGGGGGGCGTTGCTCATCTCCGTTTCTAAGCCTATAGAGCTGGCATTTGTCCGAGGACAAAGTTCCGTGGTCATGGGGCCAGCATGACTATACGCCATAGCGCACGGAATGCCGTTACCTTCCCACCAAAGTGCTACCTATTTATCTACTGGCATTTTTAGGTGCTTTCGAACTGCTAGGTTGGCAGGAGCTGGGACAAGCAACGGGAGCTTACTCGGTCTCATGGTTTTGATCTCCCAACCTTCCGGTCAGAAAGCCCAGCAGCAGTGGTTTAACCCGCAGCTCCACCATGTCCCAAAAGTATCCTAGGTAGCCCAAAAGAACTTTTTTTTAATCAAATGGGATATTACAACCTCTTATTTTCTAAAATCATTTTGCAGAACAAGGGAACAATGCTACATTATGTATACATGATAGGACTGCGTTGGAAGTGATTCACGTACCAAAGAAGTGAGACAATCTTCTATTCCGAAGGGTGTGGAATCCAAGACACAGGGGAAACAACAGAAGAGGGAAGGGAAAGTGGCAGGGAGAGGATAAACTGGGAAGAGTATCCTGTAACTTCATGTGCCTAAATATATTTACAATAGGACAATGTTTCCCAAAATGTGGGTCGTGAAACTGCAACTGACAGCTGACAAGGAAAATGCACTGAGCCCTACGGAAATAGACACTGAGCCACACATGCACATTTACTCACACGTTGGCACAAACATGCCTCGGCTCTTATCAAAGGCAAGGTGAAGCAGAATGCAAGGCCGCCAGAATGGCTCCAATCTGAAGAACATGGAGCTCAACAAACACACCAGAAGGCAGCTTGCTCACCATAGTAAAAAGGGAAAAAATACAGGCTTGAACAGCTGGTAAGGAGAACCTTGTATTTTTCAGGTGCAACCCTAACCAACTTTCCAGCACTGACATCTGTGCCAATGGGGCATGTGCTGCATCCTCAGGTGGGGGGCAGTCACGGAGGCCTCCTCAAGGTAAGGGAATGTTTGTTCCCTTACTATACCTTGAAGCTGTGTTGCCCTTACCCTGGTGCTGAAAAGTTGGGTTGGATTGTGCCCTTCGTCTTATAAACTAGGTGGGTTATAGTGTCATTTTAAACAATGAGTCCTGGTGCTAAAAACCTTGAAAACCCTTTGCCATAGGATAGTATAATTAGGGGGGCAAGGCAAGCCACTAAGCCACCAAGGTCAAAACTGAAATTCGTTCACTAGTGGTTTGAGGGCCGGAGTGCTTGTTACATGCGACTGTGTGCAGCTGTGGCCCAATGGTCTCCTTTTCCTGTTTTAAATGCAATTTGGAGAGGAAGCAATTGACACCATCCCAAAATGTGAAGTGTGTGCCTAATTCTTTACCCACCTTCCACTGCTACCCTCCAGCACCTCTCTACCTGCAGTGTTCAGTTATCATCAGTGCTCAGAAACTTATCATCCAAGTTTCAAGCATGAATTTATTTTGGAAATGGATTTGTTTGTGCACCCCTCTCCCAAGGAACACTCGAGACAACCAGTTGGGCGAATGGGCCACTTTATTAATTGATGTTTACAAGCAGGAGAAATGGAAACGTGAGATCTGCAGCTCTTGCAGCTTCTTGATGCTGCAAGGCAAACATAGTGCGGCAGCCAGGAATACAAGGGGCGCCAGGATACCTGGCCCCTGGCAGGGCGTTACAACACCTGGCTCCAAGCCACGCCCCTAGTCAGGCTACACCAGCGTATCTCTGCCAACTCTGTGAGGGGGCCAAGGCAGCCAAACTGCATAGGGCCACCCCTTGCCACTGAGCCTTTAAGGCAGCCCCTGCAATCCAGGCACGGGACAATCCAACCCTCCCCTTGCGCTGCTGGGCCACTGAGGAAAGGACCTTGCTGACCTTGAGATGCACACCAAAATGGCCATCTCCTGCCTTTGATCCCGCACTACCTGCCAAAGAAAGTGACCAAGATGTCAGTGAGATCAAGAAAAGGAACCAACCAGCCCAACATTCTGAGGTAGGAAAAAACTATCCACCAACAGCCAATCAGGTGAACAGACAAATTTCTGGCCCCAACGGGTGACCAGGAAAACTCAAAGGGCGAGCAGGTGGGTGTCAGAGCACATCGTGTCTCAGGCATACAAGAGGAAGGCAGCAGGTTGTGCAAAGCTTAAACCCTCAAGCGCCGCCCCTACTCTCAGTTGGTAGCCAACCCTTTCCAGGGGAGAGGACCTCATGCTCTTGGGCAAGGCCAAACAAATTCCAATCCATTGGTTTATGGCATGAATTGGCATACTTTCTCCTCTACCCACACTTCATGTTATCATCGGTTGCATTTTCATCGGTAGCAGCTTCTAAAAAGAAACAAAAGGACCATCAGGCTACACATCCATGTGCTTCAGTGTAGCATGTAGATTGTCCTGAGCTTACCACCCTTTTTCCCTCTTATCCTTCCCAAATAGAATTGAAGAGGGGGGAAAATGAGAGGCATAAGAACGTAAGAAGAGCCCTGCTGGATTAGACCAAAGGCCCATCTAGTCCAGCTTCCTGTATCTCACAGTGGCCCATCAGGTGCCTAAGGCTGCTCAGTAGACAACAAGATGCTTGCATCCTGTTGCCACTCCCTTGCACCTGGCATGCTGAAGTAGCCTACGACTAACATAAGGAGGTTGCACCACCCATCATGGCCTAAAGCCCATGATGGACTTTTCCTCCAGAAATCTGTCCTGTTCCCTTTTAAAGGCATCTAGGCCAGATGCCATCACCCCCTCCTGTGGCAAGGAGTTTCACAGCTTAATTACCCACTAGGTTGAAAAGTATTTCCTTTTGTCGGCTCTAACTCTCCTGGCACTCAATTGTAGTAGATGTCCCCCGTTCTGGTGTTGTGAGATTGGGAAAAGAACATCCCTCTATCGGCTCTATCCTTCCCGTGAATAATTTTGTATGTCCCAAAGGCATACTATGTTCCCTCATTACCATTCCTTCTGCTGAAAGTTGAGTCATGCCTGCGTGTTTGTGAGAGAGAGTGCAAGTGGGCATGTGTGTGGAGAGGCTCATTGGTCACCAAACAACTTTCCGCTGTGCAATTCTTCTCTGTTTCTGCATTACTAGAGGTGGCAACTGCAAGCTGATCATGGTTAGATGGTCCTCCTGCATTGAAACAGGGACTGTTGCTAGATGTCTTCTTGGAGCTCTTTGACTTAGGAATTCATGGAACCTTGCTGTGCATGGTTTTGGGGGGGCTTTGGGCAAGATATCCTCCTCCCTGTGCAGGCCTTAAGAACATAAGAACATAAGAAGAGCCTGCTGGATCAGGCCAAAGGCCCATCCAGTCCAGCTTCCTGTATCTCACAGCGGCCCACCAGGTGCCCCAGGGAGGCATGAGACAACAAGATGCCTGCATCCTGCTGTAGTCCCCTGTACCCAGCACTCTGAATTAGCCTACTACTGATGTAAGGAGGTTGCACAATCCATCATGGCCCATAGCCCACGATGGACTTTTCCTCCAGAAATCCGTCCAATCCCCTCTTAAAGGCATCTAGACCAGATGCCATCACCACCTCCTGTGGCAGAGAGTTCCACAGATTAACTACCCGCTGGGTAAAAAAGTACTTCCTTTTATCTGTTTTAACTCTCCCAACTCTCAGTTTTAGCGGATGCCCCCTGGTTCTGGTGTTTTGAGAGAGGGAAAAGAACATCCCTCTATCGACTCTATCCCTTCCGTGCATAATTTTGTATGTCTCAATCATGTCCCCTCTCAGGCGCCTTTTCTCTAGGCTGAAGAGCCCCAAACGCTGCAGTCTTTTTTCATAGGGGAAGTGCCCCAGCCCCGTAATCATTTTCGTCGCTCTCTTCTGCACCTTTTCCAACTCCACTATGTCCTTTTTGAGGTGCGGCGACCAGGTGCGGCCTTCCTCCTCCTCACTTTGTTTCCATTGCCTGTGCTTTTGCAGTCTCTTTGGATCTAATCTGTACGGCTGCCCAGAAGAGGGGGGGGAGGCTCTCTCACCCTTCTCCTTGTCCGTGTCCTGCTTGCTTGCTGAGAATGAGCCAGTGGACAGGCACTGACAGCATGGAGAAGCAGCAGCAGGGCCAGAAGGCTCCAGGGCTTGGCAATGGGCCTCTGCTGAAGATGGCTCTTGGCCGGCAACCAATAATATGGATCCCAGCCCTGACCTAATATTTCAGAACTTCTCAGGTGATTGGGCTAAAAGAAAGAACCATGAAGCCTCTGTGACTGTCTCCTATGCCAGCCAAAGTCTGAGCACCTCGGAAGGACTCCTATTGGTTAATCCATTGGTTAATGACACCAGTGTGTAGCTTGGCTGCGTTATTGAGCCAGCAGACCAGTGTGAGAGCATTTGTATAATGAGCTGAGTGCAACCAACCAACATTTTCCTGGCACCTTTGCTCTGGTGATAAGAGGCTGTCTTCCACTATGCCCTAGTGACTCCCTATGTTATCTGAGTCTGCATGCAGCTCATTTCCCATGTGTGATTTCCCATGCATTTGGCTACAATGTCATATTACTCAGAGTGCAATCCTAACCTGGAGTTAGGCCGGCACAGTTAGAACAGCAAAGTTTGCCCAGTACAAGGGCCACCATAAAGTATGTTTGGACCACTCTCGGAGTCAGAGAGGCCAGCACACAGATGTGCACCGTTCCCCCTGACTCCGAGAGTGGTCCAAACGCACTTTACAGTGGCCCTTGTGCCAGCCAAACTTTGCTGGCCTAACTCCAGGTTAGGATTGCACTCCCAGTGTCATTTGCATGAGGCAGAACAGAAAGTGAAGTGGACCAGAGCTGGGCAAGTCAGGAAAATTTGAAGCATAGCAAAGTATTCGACATGAGGAAGGACAAAGACATTGTCTACACAAAGTAGTTTTAAGTCAGTAGTTCTCAAACAGTATTTAGAGGTTCCACCCATCAGTGGCCACCAACTGTTGTCTGTGTCCAATTGCCCCCTGGGGAGTCGGCTCCCTTTCAAAATTTGTCCTCATGCCCAAAATGACTTGTGCTGTTGTTGACCCTGCAAAGAAGGCGGAGGCTGAGAAATGGATGGTGGTTTGGGCAGCTCAATTCAGGAGAATGATGAAAGGGAAAAACTGAGGCTTGTTCAAATAGCAACTGGTGCAATGCAGGCAAAGTGGAAATTCCACTCTTTGTCAAAACACAAAAGCAAATTACACCCAATGAAATGGCGAGGAAAGACATGCTGCTGTTTTGTGACTCTCAGAGAGAGACCAAGAGTTTAAGGTGGAATAGTATATGGGCTTGTGACATTCAAGCTGTGTTTTTGTAGCAATGATGCCGCCTTAAGAACATACTGCCAAAAAAGATAAATGAGGATCTCGTTCTGGTAGTCTGTTATCAGATGTGGGCTATCAGTTATGCAATTGGCTGTGCACACCAGTGCATGATCAACCTTGAAGGAAGCATTCCTTATGCTTGCAGAGAATCATGTGGCTTGATCATCAATTGTACCCTTAGAAGATTTTTCAAATATATGTGGCAAAATATGACCCAATTAAATATATACATATGCATATAAGCTTCACTTTTCAGGGCAAGCCATTGTCAAGCAAATGCTTCCACATTTTCCCCACTAATATTGAATAATACTGAGTGAGTGAGTGAGTGAGTGAGTGAGTGAGTAATCTTTTCATTAAAAATGCACAAGCCTGATATACCAAAAATGCAATAAAATCAATCAATCAATCAATCAATCAATCAATCAATCAACAGTATTTATATACCGCTTTTCAACACAGAGTTCACAAAACAGTTTACAGGCAAATAATAATAAATTATAAATTCTCTCTCTCTCTCTCTCTCTCTCTCTCTCTCTCTGTGTGTGTGTGTGTGTGTGTGTGTGTGTGTGTGTGTGTGTGTACACACAAAACCAGATAAACACAACCAAATATCAAAAGCAGCAGCATGTTACAAGCCACTGCAGATAATCTGTTTTAGGGCGCAGTCCTAACCTGTATTAGTGAGGCCGGCCAAGTTTGGCTGGCTCAAGGGCCACCATAAAACACGTTTGGACCACTCTCGGAGTCAGAGAGGATGGCGCACATCTGTGTGCTGGCCTCTCGGACTCCGAGAGCGGTCCAAATGTACTTTACAGTGTCTCTTGTGCCGGCCTAACTATGCCGGCCTAACTCTAGGTTAGGATTGTGCTAACTTTGATGCAAGGCTTCATGTGTCATTGAGGCCCAGGTCTTCTGCCTTGATAATCATGTATTAATCCTCATATTACTCACCCTCCCAAACCCTCATGCAATATTGGTTGCAATATCTCCCATTTCCAAATGGGGAATGGGCAGCCCAATCCTGAGCTGCCCAGATCCTGTAGGAGCAATGGTAGTAAAATAGCTGCATCCTATGGGAAGGGAAAGCTGCGGGCCCCACAATGGGACTCCTCAAGTCTCCACTGGCTATTTTGCCAGCGGAGACTGGAGCAGCCCTGTGATTGAGAAACAATTTGAGCTTTGATCCCCTGGGTCTTTTGCCTTTGCGAGCTGCCTACTGCATTAAAATGAGACCTTCCTCCTTCTATGGAAACCCCAGAAACTTCCAAGGAGTCTTGATCCCTCCTGCTCACAGCACTTTGCAACCATTCACTGCGCGTCCCTGCCTTATTGAATGATTGCATACAGCTTACCATTTGCCACAGAAATAGCAGTTGTTCTGCTTATTTAATTCTCAGCACAGCAATTTGTCACTGATGCTCCAAACTGGAGAGCGCGAGAGAGGCAACGTGGTGTGTCAAGCGAGTCAGACGTCACGGCTGCATGAAAGATTGCGGAACACACAGAAAAGATGATAAACTCCGGGCTGTAATTAAAAAAATGGTTGGTGGTGTTATGGAGCAGCAGCAGCAGCTGGCAGGTCTGTGTCTAATGGGCTACCTGTTGTTGCAGAGATAAGATTGACTGTGTCTCTAATAACAATGGGTATTGAGCCGTTTCTCTCCTGGAGTTTGATATATTTGGGGCAAATCTATTAAGCAAGGTATAAATCAAAACGCGTTTTCAGTTTCGGAATATATTGATCTATCTGTTGCAGGAGTTCACAAGCCTCATCAGACTAATCACGGCAGTTTTAAGTGCTGAACTTGCACTCCTATGGAAGAAGCAGAAGGGACCACATTCTGGGTGGCTTCGATGCAGCTGCACTTTGGGACTGTTGTAGGAGCAGAGGTGTCACCTACTCCCCAGTAGACGGTTTGCTGGGCGGGAGTAGGGAGTGATTGACAGTCCGTCGATTCACTTCCGGTTTCTTCGCGCGCCCTGCGTGGCTTTCCCTCGCCTCGGTGGGGGTGCCTGCTCATCTTGGGGGATGGGTGGGGGGCGCGCCGGGTGCCTGGGCGAGCAGGCGCCCCCTCCGAGGCAAGGGAAAGCCGCGCGGGGCACGCGAAGAAACCGGAAGTGAATCGACGGACTGTCAATCGCTCCCTACTCCCGCCCAGCGAATCGTCTACTGGGGAGTAGGTGACCCCTCTGTGTAGGAGTAAATTTCAACATGCGGGAGCTCATCATGACACTCATGGTAGCCATGCCCCATAGTTCCTCTCAGTAGGACTATACAAAAAAATCCACGATAAAAATCCACGATAAAGGATAGGGCCCAATCCTATCCAGCACAGGAGCACTGGTGCTAAACAGAGACCGCTGTATCCTGTGCTGGATTTGAGCAGGCTGGAGGTCTCCTTGGAGTAAGGGTTTGTACTTTGGAGTAAGGCGCTCATCCCCTTACCCTAACACCCTAACCTGCTCAGTGGGGCTTCTTAGAGCTGTGCCAGCTGTTCAACTGCTATTTAGCTGGCACAGACTTGAGAAGCCCTGTGTCGGGTGCTGCCTCCCTGCCAGTGCTGCATGCTCCCTGGGTGGCACAATTGTGTCTTATGGCATGCTTGTGACACCCAGCACCAGCGCAGCAGTTGCAGGGCCAGCACTAGGGCTGCTCATTAAAATGCTTTCTTCTCCTGTTACTTATTTCTACTTTGAAAGTTAGGCTTCATTTAAAGATCTTAGGGCGCAAGCCTAACCTGGAGTTAGGCCACTTGTGCCAGCCCAGGAGTGTTGCAAACGCACTGTAAAGTGTGTCTGGATTGGAGTCAGGGAGGCTGTTGCACGTCAACAGGGAGGCCTCCCACGCTCTAAGAGTGGTGCAAACGTGCTTTACGACACATTTGCAACACTCCTGGGCCAGCACAAGTTACTTGTGCCAGCCTAACTCTAGGTTAGGATTGTGCCTTCACTCTGTTTATCCCAAACTCTTGAAGGGGGTTGCAATAGTTTAAAACAAATGTATAACAATTGAAAAATGGAATTTAAAAATCAACCAGTTTAAAAGGTATATTGCAGCGTAGTCCTATTATATGCATTTAATAGGACGTACTCCTAGGTGTGTATAGGATTACAGCTTTCTAGGGCTAGCCTATGCATGTTTACTCAGACATAAGTAAACACTCCCACGTACATGTGCAAGGATTGTAGCCTTGACACTATGAGCTACATACTTACACTCAGGCTTACACTTGGGCAGGGGGAACTATGACCCCTAGACATTAATATATAGTCCTAGGCAAATTTCTCAGTTTGCTTCTTACTGAGCTGGATGTTGCTTAGCTGAGATCCTTTGAGGAATGTTTTAGAGGCAATACCAAAGCACTCCTGCTGGTCAACTCTCCTGCTGTAGGAAAAGTTCCAGAGCTCCACTCCTTCTCAACAGTACCGCTGTTTGGGGCTGGTGAAAGGCAGCAGAATGGGATGCAGAAAAATCCTGATTTTTTTTTCTTTTTGCAGGCCAAAAAGTCATGCTTTACATTGAGCATTCTAATCACACGAAAAAAGGACAAAAGCAGTTGCCAATCTACTCTGAAAACCACCACTGCAGGCTGTGTTTTCTATGCCTGTTGTACCTGGTGTTTGCTGCAGTATTTTTCTAGTGGATACTGCAGCAGCCAATGTTTGTATTAGGTATGCACCAAGCTGTTCCTAGTTACTCTAAATAGATAATTAAGTCAATTAGCAGAAAAAGGCACTTAATGGGAGAAAGTTATTGATATCAACACTTCAGTCAGCATGCAGCAGAAGAGAGATTAACTCCTTGACTGATGCTAAACTATATTTCACAAACCACTTAATATAATGTGGCCCCAATTTTTTAACCAATTCCCAGCTGGAAACAAAAGTCTGTTTTAGATCTCCAGCCATGCATTCCAATGTCGGAATTCCTTGTGGGGCACACACCATCCTATCCAGTGATGTCATTCAGGGGGAACGGACCAGAACGGACGTTCCGGATCCTAATGGGCTCTGTGTTCCCAACAAGTGCCAATCAAAAGTGAGTTTCTGTTCCTAAATAATTTGAATGACACCACTGATCCTGTCTGTGGATCCTCGTTATGGAATAGCCACTCAGATATGCAAATATAGGAAACTATGTTTATACATAGTGATGGACTCAAGTATCCAAACAGAGCTCAGATTATGATTAAAATCTATCCCAGACAGAAATTTTACACCCTCTCTGTGTTCCTACTTGCTACCCATCCATCCAAGGCTGTTCCCATCCCTATCTTTTTTGCTGCTTCTGCAGTGGAGGAAGTGAGAGGGATCTCGCCCTTCTCTCTGACCTTTGGCTTGCTCCACTAGCTGCATGCTGGATTTAAGGAGCACTAGGATCCCGAAGCAGATCATGTCCCTTGTTGCTGGTATATGCCTAGCAAGGGAAAGTGACATTGGTTCCAATCAGTGGCATACCAAGGTCATTTGGCTCCCGGGACCTATAAATTTTGGGTCCCACCCCCATGACAAAATGATTTTCAGTAATACTCATGAAATGAAATGAGTAATACTGATGGCCAAAGGGGTGTGTGTGTGTGTGTGTGTGTGTGTGTGTGTGTGTGTGTGTAAGTTTGTATATTTTTATAGTACTTTATATAATAATACCAATAAACATAAGTTTATTGAAAAATAAGTATAAAAGAAATACGTTTTCATCTTGATAAATAAGCTTAAACATCTTGGGGCAGCCTCTTACACACCCCCTGTAGTCTGGCATCTGGGGCTACCCACCCAGCTACCCTCTTCATACACCACTGCTTGCAATTTTAGTTTTCCTTCTGGAGCAAATAGCCAGTGGGTGGTGCTGGTACAGTCTGGGACCGCAAAGGAAGCAATGGGTTGAATCCCATTTTCCTCCCCACAGCACAGCCTCTCCCAGCTATGAGTCAAATATTTTGCCTGGTGTTACCCTGTCATATTTTGCAACAGTTGCTATGCTTAGACTAGTAGTGCTAATCCTAACTGCATCATATTCTGGTTTATTATCAACATGCAGTGCTTGCAGACCATCCAAGCCTATGACACTGCACAACTGTGACAGCGTTTATCTTCCATCTTGAACACACATGACTTGTGAGTTCGGGTCATGCCTTTCCTGGCTGTAGCTTGTCTGAACTTGCATGAACCTGCATACAGGCTGCCTGTGATTCATGTCTCTCGGACCTAAAGAGAGAATGCCAGAGGGATAGTTCAGATTGACTTTTCGCAATGTCTAGACGGGGTAATTTACGCCTGAAGCAGAAATTAATTTCACTTTCATGCAGCTTTTTTTCCCTTTTCGTTGGTCTTCAAAGGGTAAGACTGTTTGAAAGCATGATTAGATTAAATTTATCTCTTGAAACGCTCAGGTGGTCAAGGGAAAAATGGTCACTGGACGCCAATGCAACTTAATGATCAATGAAAGGCAGTGAGCTGCCTTTTCCCTGTCTAGCTTAAAGGAGGTGAAGATGTCATCTATCATTTCCCATTATGGGCATACAATGCAAACATTGCCAAAGTTGGCCATATGATAGCATGTCCAGCAGCAATCTGGGCTCATGATAGGAGTCCCTGTTTACTACATTCTCTGTGTTATTACATCTAGCAGGTAAGACACCTGTTAGACACCACATATTGGTGCCAGGGATGATATACCCTGACTTTGGAGATGTGATTTCAACAAAGAAAGCAGCAGATAAAGAGATGAATTAGAATCTCAGTGAATATGGGCGCAATTTTAACCTGGAGTTAGATGGCACAGTTAGGCCAACAAAGTTTGGCCAACATAAGGGACACCATAAAGTATGTTTGGACCACTCTCGGAGCCAGAGAGGCCAGCACACAGATGTATGCCATCCCCTCTGACTTCAAGAGTGGTACAAATGTGCTTTATGTTGGCCCTTGTGCCAGCCAAATTTTGCTGGCCTAACTGTGCTGGTCTAACTAATCCAGGTTAGGACTGCGCCCTAAGTCCGATTCACCTGACCTGTTAGAAGATGAAGACATCTGTGATGGAAACTGAATATGAGCAAATATTTCCTGCCCCATTTATTGCAAAAATGTATATGGACCAAAGTCCAATGAACCAATCTCAAAAGACAGCTGTTTGTTGCTTGTGCCAGCCATTCCTCCTCCTGTATTAAAGGGGAGAACTGCAAGTTTTCGTTTGTTTTATACATATATTTTATCCGATATATTTTATCTTAAGAAAATTAGTGGAGGCATGCAGATTGCCCATTTGCCTCAATAGTTTCCATAATATAGAAAACACATGGTTCACTATTTTGAAATCATGGTTTTAAAAAAGCCAATGCAGTTCTGACACATGAATGTGCATTTGGGCACTTTTAAAAGGGAGAATCCAGGAGGGTGACAGAAACCAAATTGTCTTTAGGATGAGCCAGATGGCCTCCAAATGAATGAACATGTGTGGACCCAGGATGTGCTTGTATCGCAGGAGCACTGTTGACAAGCTGTCAATCAGGAATAGACACACTGAGATATGTGAGATAGCCTAAAGGAAGTGACGTTGCTCTAAATCAGTAGTTCTCAAACATTTTAACACTGAGACCCACTTTTTAGAAAGACAGTCTATCTGGGACTCACCAAAAATGATGTCATGGCTGAAAGTGCCATCATTTTGACAACAGAGTTGCTGCTTTCTTGAGAATGCAGCAATAAGTTGAGTTATTTCTCAGCCATTTCCCAATAGCAAAATGAATGAGAAAGGAAAAAGCCTATTTACAACCTTGACACAAGCAAAACCACCACACATCCCTCCCCCTTTCCAGCATCCCACTTCCCATATTTTCAATATGGCTGCTCTAGGTGCTTTGTGACCCACCTGAAATTGGCTCATGACCCACTGGAAATGGTGGGTCCCGACCCACAGTTTGGAAACCACTGCTCTAAATAATTAACGCAGATGTTTTGAACTTAAAATCTTTTGCTTTTGGAAATCTTGTTCATCTGTAGATGATCTGCTACAGAGCACATTTGGGTGCAAGGATATAAAGTCATGCTGGGCATCTTCATATAACCATAAGGTGAAAATGTACATATTTTACACATACGCATTGATTTGGCCTGGAAAGAAAGATGGTTGCTTTTCACATTTCAATTTTTTTCACGTTTTTGTACTGCCCTTCTTCCAAGGAACATAGGGTGGTGTACATAGTTTCTCTCCTCCCTTTGGTCTCCCGTGATGTAGGCGATGCTGAGAGGCAGTGACTGCTCCAAGGCCACTCAGGAAATTTCATGACTGAGCGGGGATTTGAACCTGGGTCTTCCACATCTAAGTCCAACACCAAAACCACTACACCACCCTGGCTGTTCTTTGCCTTGTGTCCATCTAATGAGCACATTGAAAGAATGTTCAATAAGTCCAGCTGTTTTCTTGGTTGTCAGTAGTGCATGCAGAGTTTGGTGTGTAGCTGCAATAGTGTGTAAGGCTCATTTCCTGAAAACATTGCCAAGAGCAGTGGTGGGAAATGCAGATTGGCTTGACTACCCATTTTTACATTCTGCTTAGATTCCTGCTTTCATTCCAGAGAATGAACTACTCCCTGGGGGTCCGGTATGCGCAGACGTGGACCTGCTGTAAAATGGCACAGAATGGAGCTGTTGGATTGTTCTGTGGTCATTTAGCCTTCTTTGTACTCAGTGGCCAAAGAGTCGCTGTTGACTGATAGGCAGCTTCTGTGCTGCTGGCAATAATTGTCTATTGATTTCACATGTTATTGCTGCTTCTCCTTTGGTAATTTGGAGGCTGCGTGTGATGCTGGACTCACTGCAAGCAGCAGGGCTGTATCCCACAAGTCAGCCTTTACACAGTGCACAGCCCTTCTGCTCACAGGCCCAGAATGAAGCAATAGAGATGGCAAAGCCCTCCCTTCTTCCCCCCCATCAGATCTTCACTTGTGGTAGGCAGATGGATCTGGCTGCACACACATGCATTTTCTCTGAGGGATCCATATCAAACCACACAAAGGGCATCCTTAGGCTTGACTTTAATTAATCTTTTGGCAGTGTTCCATCCATTGACTGTTTTATGACTACCTGGGCATCCCTACCTGAACTCTACCTTGACATCCCTACCTACCTGTCAAGTGACCCTCCAGAGAACTGGCTTATGACAATCTCAGCAGGTAGGCTAATTTTTCATCAGGAGAAGCAGAGATTCTAGTCTGCCTGGCCCACGTGGTCTTTCTGTAATGGCAACTATCTCATCAACAACATTCCCATATGGCGTAAATACTGCACATTAGTGTCGTGTGAGTAAACTGTGCTAGTGTTGTGAGTACTTACCTACTTTGGCTTCCCAGATTATCTAATAATTATTTTATTCAGGGATCTGAACAAGACCCCTCTCCTAACCAACTTTCCCATGAAGTGGGATCATGTTTTCCCTTAAAGGGGACAGATAGGAAAAAAGAGGGGGAACATGGGAGCCCAATCATGACAGCATAACAGGAGGGTTGGAAGGAAATGGCAATGTAAGGCATTTTAGAAATTACCTATCCTAAGTGCACAGACAATATAGAAGTGGTACATAAAACATATGTTAGGTTTTGACCTAGGTGCACAGTGAGTTCTTTGCTGTGCAATTAATGTTACATAGGTCTACTCAACCCACATTATTAACGTGCCATGATGGTCCTGTGAACTGGCCTTGAAGATCCTTTTGCTCAGAGAAACTGGAATGTCCAGTGACGTTGAGCACAATCCTAATCTGGACTTCAGCCGGCACAGTTAGGCCAACAGAGTTTGGCTGGCACAAGGGCTACCATAAAGTGCATTTGGACCATGAGTCAGGGCAGATGGTGCACATCGATGTGCTGGTCTTTCTGACTCCAAGAATGGTCCAAACATACTTACAGTGTCCTTTGTGCCAGCAAAACTTTGCTGGCCTAACTATGCCGGCCTAACTGTGCTGGCAGGGTCCTTAAGGGTTAGGATTGTGCCCATTGCATCTTTCCCCTAAATACTTTTTTTTTGAATAATATTTTTAATGTTTATTCTTACAGATGTGGGAAATAGGAAAATAGGTTACATAAGGTTATAGGTAAACAAAGGAGTAGACACAAAAGGTAAAAAAAATGGAGGTGCAGCATGTCTAAAAGCAATATATAAGTAATTATCAATCAAAGTTATAGAAAATTCTATAATTCTAAATTCTACACATCTATATTTAATTAAGTATCTATTAAGTGCCCCTCATTGATGTAATATTCTCTCTTCTTTACCAACATTAAATGCTTGTTAAATCGCTTTATCTTTCTCTCATTTATAATTACACCAAACAATAACATTAATTTAAAAGAAAAGCCATCTAAAGCAAACAAAAGGATTTGGAACAAACCGCTAAAGCCTATAATGCATTACTAATATTTTATATATCTGAGCAATCAATATATTTCATCTATTGTTACATTCACCTAGCTCTACAGCTTACTAAAGCAAAAACTTTATATATCAATTTATAAGGTGTTGAGACTTTCTTTATCATATTCACTCATATTTATCCTTACATATTCCAATATAAACTTATCTGAATATAATTTCTCTTATCCTGATTATACCCCTGATTATACCCCTGATTATATCTTTCCCCTAAATACTGACTACTGGTACATCATGTTCCTCTTTTACCCTTTCTTGAGCTAATACAGGAGAAACCTTTAGGGAGGACCCTAAAATGCCTGCAATGTGTTATCTTCGAGAGATAGAAAGAGAGATAAAAGTGTTTTTCCTAGTCACTGGGAACTTTGTAGTATTCAAAGTGAATCATCTTGTCTGCAGATCTAGGCTGTCACTTCTGGGTGGATTGAATTGAGTTAATGACTCACAGCTAATATGTATCCTCTGGAAGTGCTTTCCTTATGGCAGGGTCCTTAAGGGAACCCAAGCTTCTGTTTTTGAACATATTGGGTTGAGAGCAATGCTTGAGGCCAGTAGCATCCCTACAGGGGGCAGAGCACTACATTTTGCAAGGTGCCTTACCTTGCTATGTAAATTGCTCCTCCCTTGCCACCATAGCCAGTAAGCAAGCCAACGAGTTGCTTTCCCCATGAGGATTGGCTACAACAATGAGGGAGAGGAGTGACGTACACGGCAAGATAAGGATCCTTGCAAAATGTAGTGGTCCGCTCCCCCCTGTAGGGATGCTACTGCTTGAGGCTTATATTGGCATGTGTGCTAATTGGTTTGTAACCCATATGTGAATCTGTTCTAGGTTCCCATCATATTGTCCATCTCATATTGTCCATCATATTGTTCATAAAATGAAACCCAGGTTAGGGCTATGTAGGAGGATCAGCTTTCAGTGACTTGTGTTCCATAGGACTAAAGCTGCAATCCTATGCACACCTATCTGATAATAAGCCCCACTGAGTCCTCAGGCCTTAATTCTGAGTGAACATTATACAGGATTGCACTACATGAAAGTGAGGAAAACAGCCCCATGCTCCATACAGTGGGACCAGCAGAGGAAGAACAAGAACAGTAATGGAATGTTCCAGAATTTCACCCTTTGCTTTCTCCCATGTAAGGGCACAATCCTAACCAACTTTTCAGCACCAGGGTAAGGGCAACACAGCTTCAAGGTAATATAAGGGAACAAACATTCCCTTACCTTGAGGAGGCCTCCGTGACTGCCCCCCAACCTCAGGATATAGCACATGCCCCATTGGCACAGCTAGGACAGTGCTGGAAAGTTGGTCAGAATTGTGCCCTTCGTCTTATAAACTAGGTGGGTTATAGTGTCATTTTAAACAATGAGTCCTGGTGCTAAAAACCTTGAAAATCCTTGCCATAGGATATTATAATTAGGGGGGCAAGGCAAGCCACTAAGCCACCAAGGTCAAAACTAGTGGTTTTAGGTTTGAGGGCTGAAGTGCATGTTAGTTCACTAGTGGTTTGAGGGCCGAAGTGCATGTTACATGCAACTGTGTGCAGCTGTGGCCCAATGGTCTCCTTTGTTCCCTTACCTCAGACCTGCATTGCCCTTTCTCCGGTGCTGGAAAGTTGGTTAGGTGGTGCCCTAAGTGAATGACTGTCATTGGCTCCAACAGAGAAGGCTGCCATAATTGTACTTTGTGATGGGAAACAACCTGCTGTCTGTCCCTGAGTGCCCCAGACTCTACAGATCTAACTAAGGCAGAAATTCCCAAACAGTGGGTCCAGAACCCACCAGTAGGTTGTGACCTAATTTTTGGTAGTTCGCAAAAGTGACAGGGCAGATTAGGCTATGTGCATAATGAAACAAGCTGCTACTTGGCGGGGAAGCACTGCTGCCCAATCACCATAATAGCCACATCCCTTGCCACTTACAAATCAGGTAGCAGCCTCTCTAGGCTCCCTCTAAAAACTTTGGGATCCACTGAACCAAGGCATGAAATATAGGGAACCCCCCACCCATTCTTCCCATCACAGTGACAGGTCTTTCATTGATTTGCTTGAAAAATGGCTTCGTCCCACATTCTGCCTTCCATCAACAACATTCACATATGGCATAAATACTGCACATTAGTGTCATATGAGTAAGCTGTGCTAGTGTTGTGAGTACTTAGCTACTTTGGCTTCCCAGATGATCTACTAATTATTTTGTTCAGGTTGGCATCACTTGGGATTTGTGCAACCCTCGTTATTTGATGGACTCAAGGACCTGAGTGCCTCCCTCTTGAACTCAAAATTAATTTTGGCCACATAATTTTGGCCACCTGAGCTTCCCGAGACACCATAATGATCTATTACTCTCTCTCAGGTCCTGTATGTGTTGGGAGCATCTGCAGACCTTCTGGTCTTTGTTACGCCACCCTTGGTGACAAGCTACTTGTTCAGAGGAAAGATGGGCAGCATAAACCTATTGGGCTGCCCTGCTGGCAGAACTCGTGTTCCACCAGTGCTGGCTGCTATAAGGCACCTGTAGGGTGCATTCCGGCAGCACATGCTGTCAGAGCACCAGCAGGAAAGCTGGAACCTTCCTGCACGTGTGATTGTCACCCTGGCTGCATGCCAGAGCCGGTAAGCCAATGAGGGACATGGGAGAGGATGGGGGAGGGTAGAATGGGGGCAGGGAGGGACGAAACTGTGCAGGGAGGGGGAAGGAATGTGGGTATGGTGGCTGCAGGAGGAAATTGATCTGGCAGCAGTGGCGCATGTTGGAGCCTATCCTCCTTATTTGCAGCCTCCCTACACCCTTTCTTTACTCAGACTTGTGCCAGTGAAATCACTGGCACAGGTCTAGGAGACCCACTGTGGGACAGGAGGCTTATGGGATAGGAGGGATTTAAATCCCCTTCAGAAGCCTCCCATTCTGCTCCCCCTGGTTACAATGCACATCTTTTCAATGCAGCTCCACAGGTGGGAGAAAGGATAGAATTGGGTCCAAACACATATATCTCAAGTTCTTGCATTGCTTCACCTAACCAGGCACACAACAGGTTTCTCTTGACCTCCTGACTGTATGCTGCTGGAGTAATTGGCAAATATCTCTTTGCACGTGTTGAACTGCATTTTGCTTTGGGAAAATGAGTTATGAAAAAGGTGTGAACTTCTGACAGTATATGCTCCAACTGTGGCTGTTTTCTCATGTCACCAGTGAATCTATTTTGTCCCTATTTTTACCTGAGAAGGGGGGATGCCTCATAAAATTTGTCCCAGTGTGGAATTTGTCCCAGTGTGTAATGACCACTTTAGGTCATTATTTGGAGTTCAGGTTCTCTCCGAGTGAGGAGTATAGGGGCCCTTCATGCAGGACGCATATCTAAAATGCATTTGCACAGGGCAGCCTCTCCTTGAACATACTGCAGCTGCCAAGGCATATTCTGGGCTTTTTGATAACCACTTTTTGGACTAGTGATGCCTTTTTTGTGTCTCTTGAACCCAAAGTTCCAATGCTGTCTGGTCTTTAGAAGCAAGAAAAGGAGGGGATTTGCAGAGTAAGGGCACAATCCTAACCAACTTCCCAGCACTGGGGTAAGGGCAATGCAGCTCCAAGGGCAATGCACATTCACTCCGTGAATGCCCCCCCCCCAACAGTAGGATGCGGAACATGCCCCATTGGCAGAGCTATGCCAGTGGCGGAACGTTGGTTAGGATTGCTCCCTTAATGAATGCAACATACAGCAGCAGGCTAGATGAGGTCTTCAACAATGTGTAATAATGGGAGTGGCAGGGGGTGTCTGGGGCAACAAACCTTGGGATGTGAATTGAGCTGGTTTGCGCATGCCCCGGTGATGGAGTATATGAAGGTGTTTGGTTTCAGGGACTGGTAAGCTGAGGACACTATCGAATCACAAATAAATCTATTGACCTAGATGGGGATTTTCTGCCTTTGGGTTGGGATCTGAAAAAGCTCTGATTCAAGGCTGATCAATGAGCCTCTTTCAAGTGTGTGTGTGTGTGTGTGTGTGTGTGTG
>JAJKFI010000078.1:499528-516429 GCA_029204185.1 Lerista edwardsae
TGTGTGTGTGTGTGTGTGTGTGTGTGTGTGTGCATGCGCGTGTGTGTGCGTGAATGCTCTATGCCCAGATGTGAGCTGAAAGCTGGCTGGCTGGCTGGCTGCATCACTCTCGAAGCAGCATACTGAGACTGATCAGATTTGTAGACTTTTTGTGCATGTGGACCTCCGAGCCGATTCCGGTGGAGCTGCAGTTGCCTCATGCATAGTCAAGGAACAGAATCTCAAACACCATAGAAACACACGTAGCCCCCCATCCCTGCTGCTAATTGCATGTGCGGTGGGAGCAGGCAGAGGAAGGTGCTGGAGAGCCAGGATCAGGCAGAGAAACGTGCGCGGTAAGTGGAAGCTCACAAAGTTGCTGTCTTCATTTCTGTTTCCCTTTCGTGACGATCGGAATCCTCCGCTTCCTTTCACTGGCAGTGCCTCAGAGGGAGATGCAGCTCTGGGACGGAGACAGAGATATTTTGTGCTGAGAGAGACCCAGCATGTGCTTCTAGCTACTTCGTACCAAGGCAAAGGCTGGCAATCTCCATTGTTTTGCAGAATGCAACTGGCAAGCTGCTGTTCACTCCTCTTTGCAGATGTTTGCTCCTTGCCATCTTTTTGTTTTGCTAAAGTATGTGTGTGTGTTGCCTTAGATACATACAGTATGTTAATGTGGACATGTGAGCTTCCTAATCTAATTTCCCAATACTATTCTTCATTTAACTTTCTGCCTTAGTCCATGAGCCTTTGAATATCCCCCCACCCTCCGTTTTCTCACTGTTCATATTTCTGGGTGCAATTCTGTAGTTCTCTCACTGCTTTCTCCTGTGGGCAGGCTGCTTTGATTGTCTGGTTTGGTTTTTTTCCCCTGCAACTCCCGGGATTCATGTCATTTCTGGTTGGGAATTGTACGACTTGCTTATTTAAGAGATCTAATCTGTTTGCTTTGTTGAATTCAGGGATATAATTGCGAACCGTAATAATAATTGCCGGGGTGGGAGAAGGATAAGGCTGCTCTCTGTGTCATGCCGTCTGTTTAATTATACTTAAACACTGCAAAATCATATCCTGTTGGGACTTGTGATGGTGTGTGGGGGGACAATTTGGAGCGCTCATGAAAGAGATTTCACATGGGATGGAGAGAACTCTCTTGGGACCTCTAAGTGCATTGAAGCTGGCAGATGCTAATTGGTGCTACCTTGAAATTGAGTTCTATTTGTTATGCTACAGCATGTTAGTGTTTGACAACAACGCCGAAAACTGAGCAGCCAGTACTGCGGGCTGGGTGCCAGCAGCTCAGTTCTGAGTATAACCGGCCTTCAGGATGATACTTTGGAAAGAATCCAGCATGTCTATTCCTGTGGGTGAAGTGCAAAAATTCCCCTGCTTTCCAAGTGCTTCAGACTCACACCATGTCAAATCATGTCCATCCCTTCTTTGCAAACTTGGATGGAGATGCGGAGATCTCTTCCTGCAAAAGATTCAGGAGGCTAGTCCATTAAATGCTTTCCTAAATTTACTCCTCCCCCTGCCAAATGGTGCAGCTTTCCTGTCAAATGCATGACCCAGAATTACCTGACCTGAGCATTGAACCTGATCACTGTTCGCTGTTTGATTTAATGGGATTTTATGGTGCGTGGTACTCTGTGACTTGGGTCATCAGAGGCAGGGAAAAGATGCATGCCATTTGACTGCAAAATCTCTAGGATCAGAGACTCATGCTCGCCTGTGAAAAATGGTTGCAGTGTATTTAGATTCTAAGGGTTCGACCTCTTCCTTTTTTGCATGCTAAAAGAGACAACAGCAATATTAAACAACACAGAAACAGAGATGCCCCGGCTCATCTCACTGAGCACAAGTGTCAACTCTGGGTTTGCTTTGCAGACAAAAGAGTATTACCAGGATGTGCAGCGCTGATTCTTCACGGAAGGAGTTGAGGTGCTGTATAAGAGATTAAACCAAACGTCATCCTGTGCATAAATCTCAAAGGGTTGGGGGGGGGGGTCTGTGTTTTTTTAACGGATTGCAGCTTACATGCTCCTGAAATAGATCTATATCATGAGCAGTGGGGAAAAAGAGGGCAGAGTTCCTCTGCCTTTAATATGGGTTCAGAAAATGAGATGTTGACAGGTGCATCTTGAGAAAAGCTGCACCTGCTGAAATGCCGTCTTTTTTGTCATTCCTAAAAATTGCTGAAGTCCCAGTCTGCACCCAATCACTCTAATGATCCCACCACCCTAATGATTCCATAATGCTGCTCTGGTCCTGGGTGCCTCCCACACTTAACATACTGGACAGTATGGCAGTGAAATCCCAAGACATCCCCTGCATATGTCTTATTTCTGGAAAAACCTACATCTTGCTTGTGTGCCCCTGCAGTTGTTTCAAATCACCTTCCAGCTTGTATTTTTGGGACAAACAACAGATCAAAAGCATGATATCACAGTCCATGTGTAAGCAGATAGCTAGCCTTTAGATGGCCGTAATTCCAAGGTGTACCTTCATTCGAATGTTTTGTGCCAAAAATTTGAGCGAAATCATGTCTGGTTTGATTGACGCTGGGGTGCAAATATGGCATTACATGTGCTTCCTGGAGGGGGTGAAAGTAAGCAGAATAATACCCTTGATCATATGCATAAAGATCTAGAGCAGTGTTTCTCAAACTTTTTAGAATTGCTAGCTGTTCAGGACTCACCAGAAGTGATGGCATGGCTGGAAGTGTAGTTATTGTGATGCCCGAGCCTGTTGCTTTCCTGAGAATGTTGCAATAAGTTAGATTGTTTCTCAGCCATTTTCCAATAGAAAAGTGAATCAGAAAGGAAAAAAGCCTATTTACAACCCTGACACAAGCAAAACAACCGCACAGCCCTCCCCCTTTCCAGCATTGCATCTTCTCATATTTTCAATATGGCTGCTCTAGGTGCTTCACAACCCACCTGAAATAGGCTTGTGACCCACTGGTGGGTCCCGATTCACAGTTTGGGAACCACTAATCTAAAGGAAGTGAAACCAAGACAATGGGTTGGGTCCCTTGGCATGGTCTGGAGGGAGAATGGCTTGCAGCAGATGATATTTTCCCCAATTACTTCGAAATGTCACCAATAATCATGGTGAGCTTTTGTTTTGGGCAAGATTCCTCAAGGTCTAGCATCTGAGAAGGCCTGATTTTATTGTTCCTGATATCTACTGGAGGGTCACTTCTGTTCAATAACCTACAAAATATCTAACTCCCATACCTCAAAACTTTTTCAAGCAGTTCTGGGTAGTTGCACATCCTTCTACTCTGGTAACAGTAGGTTTAATCAAGAGTGACAGTTCCTAGTTCAGGGTGGGGTTGGGGACAAAATTCCTCAGTGCCCAAAGGTCTATTTTGAGAAATTCCAAATTAAGAGCCAGGCTAGCGAAGTTAGGCCAGCAAAGCTGGGCCGGCACAAGGGAAACCGTAAAGTATGTTTGGACCACTCTCTGAGTCATGGAGGCCAGCACACAGACATGCACCATCCTCCCTGACTCACAGCCTCACGGATGGGGTTAGAATGTGCCCATATGGCCATCTCCCAAACCCGCCTACGTCCCGCCCATGTCCCACCCCCTGCCTCCCTCCCTCCCACCAATCCTTGTCCTGATTTGGGACACAGCCTCCCTTGCGCCGACCAGCTTCGGTCGGTGCAAGGGAGGCTCTCCATCAGCGCTCTGAAGCTGACGCTATGAGTAGCATCGGCTTCAGAGCTAGAGCGCCAACGCGGGGATGCTGCCGGCGCTCCACCCCTTGTGTCGACACTATGACGTAGCGTCGACACTATGACATAGTGTCAACGCAAGCGGAGGGGTAGGATTGCACTGCCCGAGAATACTAGTGTATCTTAAAGAACATGTGCATTAATACATGATTATATTGTGTAAGAGCTATTGCAGTGCTGGCAATGCAGGACAGGCAGTAGTAAAATGCAGTTTTCAGAACTCTGAAACTGCTGTCTACCCTTCCTAAATTGGATCTCCCAGCAGCTTTCAACACTATTGTTCAACATTATATGCTCTTCTGGGTTGGTTGGCCGTGCTGGCCATGGTTGATTCTGATCCTTTCTGGCCAACAGGTCCCAGACAATATTGCTGGGCACCCTACTCAGCACCCTGGCCTTTGGCATGTGGGGTGCCACAGAGTTCCATTCTGTCCCCCATGCTGTTTAACATTTACATGATTCTGCTGGAGGACATTATCCGAATTTGGGGTTGGGTGCCATCAATATGTGGATGTTCCCCAGCTCTATTTCTCAACACCATCTAATTCCAGGAAGGGTGTCAAGATCCTGGAGCATTGCCTAGAGCAGTGGTTCTCAAATGTTTTAGCCCCAGGACTCACTTTTTAGAATGACAATCTGTCTGAGACCTATCAGAAGTGATGTCATGGCTAGAAATGCTGTCATTTTGACCCCAGAGCCTGCTGCTTTCCTGAGAATGCAGCAATAAGGTGGGTTATTTCTAAAGGCAGTTTGGGGACTGGTGAGAGTTAACAAGCTGATATAAAATCCAGACAAAACAGGGGTCTTGTGGTTCAGAAAACTGTGACTGAGGTGTTGGGTTGCCAACCTATCCGGAATGGGGTTTCCCTCCCTCTGCAAGAACAGGTTTTCAGTTTAGGGGTTATTCTGCTGGCCATTGAAGGTGCTGCACCAGTTTCATCTGTACTTCAGTACAGACCTGATCACAGAGGTCCATGCCTTGGTGACATCAAGACTTGACTACTGTAACACATCCTGTGCAGGTCTGTAACCCTTGAAGACTGTCCAAAAATTGCAATTGGTGTTAAACATCATGGCCCATGTGGTCTCAGGAGCTTGGTGATTTGACCCCATTAGACTACTGTTCCTCCTGCTGCTCTGCTGCCAGTTCATTTCAAAGTGCTGGTTTGGACCTTTAAAGCTCTTCATGGCTTGGTACCAGAAGAACTGCCTTCTCCCATATGAACCATGTCCTGAGCTCTTTTGTGTGTGTGTGTGTGTGTGTGTGTGTGTGTGTGTGCGCGCGCGCGCGCGGGCAGCACCTGATGCTGCCTATGGCTGAGACTAGATTAGTAGTAATGGGGGGGGGGTTCCTCTGTGGTGGTGGAAATACTATAAGAACATCCTCTCAATTGAATTGAGATCTGTTGGAACCTTTCCAGTTAGCCTTCTGATAATTTTTTTTTAAAATTTAGGTTAGCTTTCCCACCTTGGGTTCTGTTAATCTTCCTATTGTTCTTCCTATTAATAGTCTGCTTGTGGATTTTTGTGGGGTTTTAAATGTTTTATTTATTGTACTTTTATGTATTTTTAATGCTGATTTTTAGTGCAATTTGTTTTTTTGCTATTTTATTTTATGACTTTAAGCCACTCCAGGTACCCCATTGTTTGCAACGGGGAAGAGAACATAGAGAATCATATATGTATTTTAAATAAATGCATAAATAAACTTCTGATTCATGCTCAACTGTTAAAGGCACAAGGAGCCTGCCAGGGAAAAAAATATTGGAGCCCTGGATGGGAGAATTAAGTGAAGCATTTTTCAGTGGGCTTGCTACTGTGGGTTTGGCATTGGAATTAGGTTCCCATACTCAATGTTGGAATGAAAGGAAGAAATTGCCCTGATCCCCAGTCTGATCTTGTCTTGAGGTATGACAGTACGAGAATCTGGATGATTATCCTTGCGTAGTGTATGGCATAGCCTTGGACACAAAGGAATGCTGAACAATTCTTTTATCATAACCTTGATGGTTCTGTGCCAACTAATAGGACTGTGGATGAAGCGAGACAAGGTAGCAGTTTCTGCATATTTGTGGGACCTCTGGGGATGGAGATACCACTTTGCAAAAGGAGGCAGGGGAAGAGAGTGAAAAAAACTCATCCCAGTGAGAGCAGTGTGTATATGGGAGCCTCCTATTGGAATCAAACATTCTCAACAGTTAGAGGTCCTGACAGTAAGGAAAGCAAGAGGCTGGGAGAAGAAAATGAGACTCTGCCAGGTACTGCTTTCAGAACTGCCTGCTCAACATGTTGCATATCCTCAGATTCTCCAATACAGCAAAAGGCTGAGTTACACTAGCAGCACAATCCTAACCAGGAGTTAGGATGGCACAGTTTGGCCAGCCAAGTTTGGCTGGCACAAGGGACACCGTAAAGTATGTTTGGACCACTCTTGGGTCAGGTAGGCCAGCACACAGACATGCACCATCTTCCTTGACTCTATGAGTGCAAGCCTACCCAGCGTTGGATTGGCAAGGCCAGCACCAAATCCAAGGCTGGGTTGGGAAGGCTGGAGCCTCCCAGTGGCAAGGGAACATTCATTCCCTTACCGTAGGGGAGACTCCAGCCTCCTTGATGCACTACTTGGATCTGCGCCTGCTAAACAGCAGGTGCAGATCTGAGGAGACCACGCGGCCTCCCAATCGGGCTTGGAATTCGGTCATATGACCAATTCCCAAGCCCACCCACATCCTGCCATCCCCCCGTCCACAATCTCCCTCCCACTGCCAATTGCTCTCCTGCCCTGGCACAGAGCCTCTCTCGTACCAGCTGGCATCGGCTGACGCGAGAGAGGCTCTGCGCGGGGGCAACGGGACTGGCGCTGCCTGCAGGGGTGCCGATAGGCACTCCTGCATCAGTGCTCACCCGGTCGCGTCGACACTATGATGTAGCGTTGATGCAACAGGCAGCGTAGGATTGCGCTGTGAGAGTGGTCCAAATGCACTTTACAGTGGCCCTTGTGCTGGCCAAACTTTGCTGGCCTAACTGTGCTGTTGTAACTCCAGGTTAGGATTTAGATCAGTGGTACATTAGACCAGTGTTACACTGGACCAGTGGTAAATAAATACCCAAATAAATAAATAAATAAATAAAAACAGTATGAGACTCGAGACCCACCATCATTCCCCCCCTACTGAGACTATAGCCTCCCACCCCTGCCCTCATCACCACCCACCCCCTGCCTCCATCATGCCCTCCCAACAGGGCCAGATTAAGACTTTTACAGGCCCTAAGCACTGAAAAGATTATGGTGCCCCCATGTTTATGTAATTCAAAATAAAAACAGTAAAAGCTGTTTAAACGGTAAAACAAAATTTTATCTTTTGAAATGAAACAAAACATTCAGTAAGATTTACAGGGCAAATCTAACCTGCACTGGTACAGCCAGGCTGCATTTGGGTCCACTGATTCTCCCTTCTTTTTCCAGGCTTCGTTTGGTTAACTAGAGTTGGGTGTTGTTGGGTGTTTTTTGTTTGTTTGTTTGTTTGTTTTGCACCATGGTAAATCCAGCACTGAAAAAATTCTTTGGTCCTAGTCCTAGGAAGTTACAAAAAGAAAGTAGAAAATATGAGTATGTAATATGAATATGTAAGATTGATGAGATGCACAACGGTTTACCTTGTGTATTCCTTACCCATACTTTTAATAAAAATAAAAATTATTGTTAAAAAAAAATTATTTGGTGCCCCCTTCCCTTGATGTCCTAAGCACGTGCTTATTTTGCTAAATTGTTAATCCAGGGCTGCCTCCCTGCACAATTCTCTGCAGCCAAATATTCTTGTTGGAGAAAGCAGAAAAGTTACCATGAAGCCTGGCCCTAGTGAAAGCTATTTTAGCACAATTGCTAAGAATCTGAGTAGGACTGGGGCATTATCTCCTGGTACCTGAAGGGTTACACCAGATGACTCCCCTTTACCTGGTGGTGTTCTAGCCCAGCGGTCTTCAACCACTTTCATTCTTGTAAGTTGCTACGACCCCTCAATTGGGGCTTCATTTGATCATCCCCGCTATCCTCTCCTGTTACTACTCCCCTCTCCCAATGGTAGCATTTACCCAGCGTTTTTCCTGACGGTTCCAAATGCACCACATACTTTATTAGCTCCAGGGCACAATCCTAACCTGGAGTTAGGCTGGCGTAAGTCATTTGTGCTGGCACGGGAGTGTTGCAAACATACTGTAAAGCACGTTTGCATCAGTCTTGGAGTTAGGGAGGCCGGTGCTTGGACATATGCTGGCCTCCCTGATTCTGAGTGTGGTCCAAATGTGCTTTACGGTGTATTTGCAACACTCCTGGGCCGGCACAAGTGACTTGTGCCAGCCTAACTTCAGGTTAGGATTGTGCCCCCATTATCCTTACAACAACTCTGCCAGGTATGCTATTTTGTCATTTCCCTGCCATCCATCCAGAGGCGGATCTACAGGGAGGGCAAAGCTCTAAGTGTTGCAAGAAGCCTTACCCTGTCATGGAAATCCCTCCTCTCCCTTGCTGCTGTAGCCACTAAGCAACACTACACCAAGATGTTGCTTTTCCCTGTGAGGATTGGCTAAAACGGTGCAGGAGAGGAGTGATTTCTTCTTGCAAAACTTAGAGCTTTGCCTTCCCTTAGATCTGCCTCTGCATCCATCAGCCTGAGTAGCTTTCTTCTTTAAGTAAACCGGGTTGATTAAGGACACCTAACCTAATCACAGCCTGACAAGGGGATGCTGCTACATACTGGTTTACACCAATGTACGGGTGGGCTCCTTGTTCTGCATTTGTGTTCAGCTTGCTAGGAGTTAATCTGGCTAAAGAAGCTGATGGCAAACTGAACAATTCAGAAGCAGCTGTCTAACCCCAGTCTGGGGACTTGGCTGTGCGTATTCATCATGATAGAGTCATTTACAGATGTTGCTACAATGCATTATGGTGAAAATGTCAGGAGGTTAGCACACAGCCACACAGTATAATTAAACACAGCATGGCTTATAATAGGTTATTAGATTGTCATCTGTTTGAGCGTAAAGCATTGACAACTGTTACTACCACATTTATAATACCCTAGAGAATTGCTGATTAAGACACAAAGCATGCTGATTATCATGAGAGAAATGTGTATTCTCATGGGAAACTGGTTTCTGCCTTCGATGTTGAACTTATGCAGGCAGCTAAAAGCGAATGCTTTTGGCCTACCTTGGGAAATAGAGTAGGCCAGTGGTTATCAATCCTTTTAGCACTGGGACCCACTTTTTAGAATGACAATCTGTCCGGGACTCACCAGAAGTGATGTCATGGCCAGAAGTGCCGTCATAGTGATGCCAGAGCCTGTTGCTTTCCTGAGAATGCAGGAAGAAGTTGGGTTATTTCTCAGCTGTTTTCCAATATCAAAGTGAATCAGAAAGGGAAAAGTCTATTTACAACATTGACACAAGCATAACAATCACATAGCCCTCCCCCTTTCCAGCATCCCATATTTTCAATTTGGCTGGTCTAAGTGCTTCAACCCACCTGAAATTGGCTCCAACCTGGTGGGTCCTGACCCACCGTTTGGGAACCACTGGAGTCAGCCATAGGAATGGGGCTCAGGGATAGTATACAAATACCCATAAGGAAGATAAGACCATAAGAAGAGCCCCACGGGATCAGGCCATAGGCCCATGTAGTCTAACTTCCTGTATCTCACAGTGGTCCATCAGATGCCTCAGGGAGTACATAAGACAACTAGATACTTGCATCTTATTGCCACACTCCTGCATCTGGCATTCTGAGGTAGCCTACTTCTACAATACGGAGGTTGGACCACCCATCATGGCCTGAAGCCTGCGATGGACTTTTCCTCCAGAAATCTGTCCAATCCTCCTTTAAAGGTTCCTAGGTCTGATGTTATCACCACCTTCTGTGGCAAGGAGTTCCACAGATTAATTACCCACTGGGTGAAAAAGTATTTCCTTTTATCTGTTCTCACTTTCCCAACACTCAATTTTAGTGGGTGTCTCCTGGTTCTGGTGTTTTGAGAGAGAGAAAAGAACATCCCTCTGTCCACTGTATCCATCTCATGCATAATTTTGTATGTCTCAATCATGTCAAGCGGCATGGAGCCTCCCTTGTGCCAGCCGCCTTCGGCTGACACAGGAAAGGCTTGCCATCGGTGCTGTCTGGCTGACACTACTCGTTGCGTCAGCCTGAGAGCACTAGCACCGACACAGGGGTGCCGATTGGCGCCCCTGCATTGGCACTAGTGACGTAGCGTCAACTGATGCTATGTACAAAGTAGGATAGCACTGTTAACCTGGAGTTAGGCTGGCACAGTTAGGCCAGCCAAGTTTAGCTGGCACAAGGGAACCTGTAAAGCATGTTTGGACCACTCTCAGAGTAAGGGAGGATGGTGCACATCTGACTCCGAGAGTGGTCCAAACATACTTTACGGGTTCTCTCGTACTGGCCAAACCTTTCTGGCCTAACTATGACGGCCTAACTCCAGGTTAGGATTGCGCCCTGACTCTTACTTTTCCATAGGAAAAAAAAAGGCTGTATGTGTGTGTGTGTGCATGCATGCATGCATGCATGCATGCAGAGAGAGAGGGGGGGGGGTTCTATCCTTTTCTTCCTTTAAACACTCAGGATGGTGCAGTGAGCAGGTATCTACTACCTCTTTTTAAAGAATCTTCTATAGCAGGGTTGGCCAAATCGCAACTCAAGATATATGTCTTGAACATATAATGTCTGGCTCATGTTAATCTGCTTTTTGTTGTTTAAGACTGAGTTCCTTTTTGCATCACGATTAAAAGGTAAATAATTCAAGCTTTATAATTATTTACTGGGTATAAAGTGAGAGTCAACGGGATTAAAATGTAAGTCTAATATTCATAGTGAGTAAATACATTTAATAATTTTAAGGCTTCTTAAATATAGCAGCTCCCAAACATCTGTTTTGCAGCTCTCAAACATCTGAAGTTTATCATTTGTGGCTCTTATGTTAAGCAAGTTTGGCTACCCCTACTCTATAGCATCAGCTGCCTACGGAACAATTTGCTGAATTATATCATGGCCAGTGACTTGCCTAAGTAGACACTTCTGGATCAGTACTCAAACTTATGGATGGCAAATAATTATTTTCCAATCCTTGCAGATTCAACAGGTATAATATACCTGTTATACGTTGTAGTAATGACACTTATCTTAATGGAAATCAGTAGTGAAAGAAATACCAAGAGTAACTATCTCATATCAAGGGCTACCCAGCTATTTCATAACAAAGGCAACTTTTCATCTCATTGGGATTTAGTTGGATATAAAGTACAACCATAGGCAATCATTGGCAATCACTGGACTATTTCTCTTCAGTACTCTCTGCTGGCCAAGTTGATAAATGATTTATTTTATTCTTCTGCCTGTCGTGAACTTGGTGTCTTGCTATTTTTTTGGCCTTAAGCATCTTTCTCCAGCAAATCAGAGAGTGCTTTCTTCTTTCTTTTCTCCTTTCCTTACAAGCCATGATCTAATACGGAGTTTTATATAAGCAGATTAATGCTGTGTGACTTGTCAATAATAGTTGGATAAGATATAGTAAAGACAGGAAAGTGCATCAGAGTCTCACACCAGGCACAATAATCTTCTGCGGGTCAGGCAACTGGTTGGTTGTATCTTTTGAAATGGTGACTGAAATGGTGGAACCCAACCACGCTTTGCCCAAATTCGTTCCTGGCAGAAAATTCCTGTATGGTGGAAAACTCAATAGGTACAGCATGCAGAGGAAGAGTGATCAAGTACAGGCAGGAACATGGTTCTGTTATGAACTGCAGGATTAGAAACATTGAGGGTGCAATCTTAAGCTGTGCTGGAACAGACAGGCCGGAAGACTGGTGCAGTATTCAGCGCAGCTTGGGAGCAGGCTGGAGCCTCCCCGGGCAAGGACATGTCCACACCCTTACCGCAGGGTAGGCGCCTGCCACCCCAAGGCTCCTTGGATCTGCACCTGCTGTTACCTGGTGGCAGGCGCCACCTCCTCTCCAAGGCGGCACACTTTCCGGCACCCCCACCTGGAAATACCCTCCCTCCTGCCCAGAAGCATCCAGAAATGCCAAACTTGGCTGGCGCAGGAGTGTTGTGCTGCTGGCTTTGGCAGCAGCATTGGTGCGAGGGTGCCGGTGGGTGCTCTGGCGCGAGAGCTGCTGCAGTTTGGCTGATGCTAGCAGCTAGCATTGGCCCAATGTCAGGCTTCAGATTGTGCCCTGAGTTTCACCTTAAATTTAATTGGCCACGACGAAGTCCCATCGACTACGTCTCCAGTGGTATCACTGGGAGGTTATGTCACCCAGTGCAGAGCTCAGCAACCCAGAAGTTTGGTGGTGACATGATGATGTCATCATGTTACATCTGAATTGCCGAGCTTTCACGTCACAAGGGAGAAGAAGCTGGTCGTGGTGCTCCCTCTGCAGGGGTGGTTCGGCTCCAGACATGGGAAGCATCGCTGCCTGTCCTGTCCACTGCTCTTCACTGACAACTGAGTCTCCTGCCAACCAGGTTGAAGCATGTCTGAGGCTGGCCCAGCTGGGACAGGAGCAGTCGCTTCCCTGGCCCCGAGGCTGCCCAGGGACCGGGGCTGCAGACTGCTGCCCCTCTCCAGACTATTTCTCCCTCACCTACATGAAGCTGGTGGAGCCTCATTTGACAATCCACTGCTGTCTGAAGGCATTCTAATGCTTTTGGACAGCATTTAAGGAACACTTCTGGTGCCTTGGAGGGCGGTGTGGTGGCAGTGGAAACGCCCGGGGACATTTGCTCTCCTCAGTCCTCCAAGGAACCTGAAGTATAGGGCAGGAGTGATGTTGGCACCCCCTTAGTACCCTCTTATGGCTAGTACCCAGGGCAGCCTGCACCCCCCAGTTGCTATGCCATTGCATCAACAAACTTCCTTAGGGCACAATCCTAACCAATTTTCCAGCACAGACATAGCTGGAAATGGGGCATGTGCTGCATCCTGCAGTGCAGTAGTAGTCACCGAAGCCTCCTCAAGGTAAGGGAATGTTTGTTCCCTTACTTCAGAACTGCACTGCCCTTACCCTGGTGCTGGAAGGTTTGTTAGGATTGCACCCTCAGTCAATTCTGAGAGACAAATGCTCAGATACAGCTGACCACAACAGAAGCAGGAGAGGTAAAATGAGCAAGGTCAGTCTCTTGTGTCCCAAAATATGCGGTAGCTACTGTGACATGGAAGGAATATTGTAATTCTGCACATGACTGCAAGCTGAATCACAACTGATTTCAAATGTTAACCATAATAGTGGCATCCTCTAAGGGTATGTACGAAGTATTGCTTTATAATGGGCTAGATCTCCAATAAAGAATTTTGAGTGCCTTTGCAAAATTAAATTCCTCAAACTTAAATTCTCTTTATATTACGGAATAATTGGATTGTCCTGGCGTACAATGTTTTTCATCCCCATTGCTCTTTGGAAGAAGCTTTAGCAGTTAAATCATTTTGAAATAAGGTATAACTAACTTTACAGTATAGATATACCCTAAATCTGAATAACTGTCTGAGAAATAATGTATGTGTGGAAAAAAAAAGTGTAGAGAGATGTCTGGATCACTTAATAAATTAGTAACTAAAAGGATGTCTCCATGTAAACTGTAAAAATGCTCCTGCAAAGAACTGTTTACCCACTTTCATGTGCAGGATAACATCTGATAAGAATTCTCTGAGAAACCAGCATGGATGCTTCCATGGATGGCACATTTTATGTATGTATGTATTTATTTATTTATATTTTATTTTGAAGAATTTATACCCCGCCTTTCCCATGCTGAAGCAAATGCCCAAGGCGGCTTCCATGGGCAGACTAGTCTAAACCACCATTTTTCAATGGTTATTTTTTACAAATATACAGTATTCTGTGATTCACCGAATCCCCAGTCCTAGATGTCGCCTTCACATTGTGGTTCTCTCCTCTGGCCGTGTGACAGCGAGGTTCAGCAGGTGATTGTAAGTCCAACCTGGACAGGTCTTCAAGGTTGGATTCCTTCTTTTGCCGGCTGGCCTTCTCACAACATTCCCGCACTGGCCAATCAGCTCCACAGTGACCCTGTTCTGCCACAACAGGTAGTGCAGCTTGTCACAGCCTGGCATTCTGTCTTCCATCCAAAAGTAGACCCACAGATTATCTTGCTTAGCTTCAGGCACTAACAGCAGCTCAACCATCAGTCCACACCTCCTGCCCATGCTGGAGATGTGGAGATTTACACTCACAGAAGAAGTCCATCTGTCAAGCAAAAGAATATCTTCAGAGCCCCATGGCCTACCATCTCAATTTAGATTTGAACATAGTAGGTGAACTCAGACAAAATGGAACAACATGGAACAAAATGGAACATCCCTATCCACCACAACTCACTGCATAGCAATGGAGCGGTGATAGCGTGCCGTCCGCTGTATCCTGCATGGTAGTTTTGGCAGGATGAGGCCTCCTTGCGTTAAGAATGCAATCCTAACCTGGAGTTAGGCTGGCACAGTTAGGCCAGCAAAATACGGCCAGCACAAGGGCCATCGTAAAAAGAGTTTTGACCACTGTCAGTGTCAGGGAGGATGGCACTCATCTGTGTGCTGGCATCTCTGGCTGCAAGAGTGGTTCAAACATATTTAATTGGGTCTCTTGTGCCAGCCAAACTTTGCTGGCCTTACTGTGCCAGGTTAGGATTGAGCCCTAAATTGCATTAAGGAAACATTTGTTCCCTTACCCCAGTCTACTTGGACCTGTGCCAATGAGATCACTGGAGCGAGTTCGTGTTGACCATAAAGACAGATCAGGTCTAGGAAGGGGCTCAGTATTCAGCCGGTATCACTGCTGCTGAACCCATGTCTTTTCTGGGCCTACATTAATTTAAATTGCCATCACTTGTTCTTGCTTTTGCTTTCCTTTATTTACATCTAGCCAACTCTGATTAGTTGTGATCTTATTTCCTGACATCCAGTGACATCCAATCACTTGTTTCCACTCCAGAATGAAATGGATAGCTACACTGACTATTTGTCTGGAAAAATTCTCATTTAAATGGACTCTCCTGATGGCTGTTATAAGAAGGTTAACTAAAACAAGGGCTTCTGGGACACAGAAATCTAGATCTATAATGCAGATTATTTCAGCTGTCAGCTAAATCCAGTCTGGAGGCTCTTTATAAGTCAAGAGGCATGCAGCAATAAAATGCAGACCAGTCCTAGCCTTAATTCATCTTCTAGCATCTAGCACAGGGGTGTTGAACATGTTTCATACAGCAGGTCGAATAGCATACATTATACCTGCTGAGGGCCCAAAGTGATGTCATTAAGCAGGAAGTGATGTCATTAATCAGGCGATGAACAGAAATAAGCAATTTTTCTCACTTGGCAACTCATTAGCTGCAAATGACAGAAGAGGAAAAAATGACAGATCAAGAAAATTTGATCATGTTTTCAAGATACGGGAGGGCCCAAATATCATGGGGGCTGCCTTTTCAGCAGTGAAACCCCTGCACAGCTTAGCAGCTGATGATGGTGATAGGAGAGCCTGAAGGCTGAATAAAGAGCTTCTGAGGGCTGTATCCGGCCCCCAGGCCTTATGTTTGACACGCCTGATCTAGCATATTGTAATATTTTGAGCTGATGTTGCTTCTCTGGACTCTGATTAGATCTACTCTGTGTGTGTGTGTGTGTGTGTGTGTGTGTAAATAGAAGAAGCAGTTGCCTTGGAGAGCAGACTGGTGGGCGTCTCCCATCTCTGACTGCCTCTTTCCTCCTCTGCTCCTCTTCCACGCCTTGGACTGGAAAAGGAAGAGTGTTACAGACAGAAAGTGTGGCAGGGAAGAGAACGCTGAGAGAGCCTTGGGTTTGCCTTATGGAATTCAGTGAGGCCAAGGTAGCATTTCACGCATGTTAACAGGTGTGTTAAATCCTTAGTTAAATCCTTTTATGCCAGGCCAGAATAGATCTGGCCAGAATAGATCCTTCTTCCTGAATCTCCCACGGCTTTCTTTGATGAATTATTAATGCCCGTTATAATGGGCTAGGCTATTGCTGTCCTTACGCCATCTTGGTGCCTCCTTGAGGAGTCTCTTTCTAAATGGTGCTTGAGGGGATATTTTAAGGCCTGATAACAAAAGGCTGACTGGCAGGCAGGCAGCCCCCTCAGGTGCGGTGTGTTTACTCGGTCCAAAGTAGAAACTGTCCAATGGTTTAGTTCACGTACTGCTTTATTCTTCTGGCGACAATAGTGCTAAAAAAAAACCCTACTGAAGAAGAATTCAGAAGATGCAACAGAGGAGAAGCCCCTTCTTTATTCTCAGTGGGTGAGTGGAGGGAGAGGGGGGAACCATGCAGGTCCATTCAAAGACAGCCAGGAATGAGAGGGGGAGAAACTTCGGGAGGCGGTCATGATCTGGCGCTAGGATGGAGAGGGTCTTGTAGTTTGGTTTATTAGATGGAATAATGATAGGGCTTAGATGGAATAATACCAACCAGGCAGGTTTGGGCGGGAAAAGGACCAACACCAGGGCTGGCCCCTCTATGAGACCAACCGAAGCATTGGCTTCAGAAAGCAGATTGGTGGGGATTGTCCACCCCTGTCTATCTTCGTCCACTGTTCCTCCTTTCCCTTCGACTCTCTGGACTGGAAAAGAAAAAAAAGGAAGAAGAAGTGTTAAAGGGGGAAGAGTGTTGAGCTGGAACATTGGAGCCTGGGTGGAGCAGAAGCCGGCACATTCCTGGGAAGAAGGGCAGCATTAGTATGCTGCCCCAGGCATCGGGAGATCTTGGGCCACCATGGCCCCTAGCACCTGGCATCCTCTGTGTAAAGAATTTGATTGCTCTTTTTGCAAATTGCTTTATCGCTATCCATAATTTCCCTCCCCCTTCTTCATATTTAATGGAAATTGGCACCTCTTGTGCATTGAGCTTCTGCCTTTTATTTCCCAAGGCTTGCTACGTTCAAACCAATAAGGCTAACATTCTAAGGAGCATCATGCTGCTTCCTACACTCTCTTTTCTGGATCTGTTGCCCTTTTCTTACCAAGAAAACCATACATGCATGTATACATGCATATGCACACACACACACACACACACACACACACACACACAGAGAGAGAGAGAGAGAGAGAGAGAGAGAGAGAGAGAGAGAGAGAGAGAG
>JAJKFI010000078.1:534322-586579 GCA_029204185.1 Lerista edwardsae
GACAGCCACTTTGCCTTCTTGCATTTCTTCCTCTTTGGGATGGTTTTTCTTTACCTAAGTAGCCATTTTTCTTTACCTAAGCACTAATGTCTCCTTCTGCCTAGTCAAGTCACAAGGTTAGCGCATAGGTTGTTTGCTTCCTACTCATTCCATGCTTTCATGCTTTGTAGAAACTCTCTGTATCCTTGCTCAAATCCATCACATGACTGGAGTGACCCTAGATGCTATACGATGATGAGAGCTGCCAAATGCATTTTTCTTTTCCAGTCTGAGGGAAAGAACCTTCTGATATATTAAACAGAACTCTCCACAGTGGGGTCAGAGTTATCTATGAATCTTTTTAATGACCGCTGATGCTGCTTCCTTGTTATAAAAGTCAATGTTGCCATAATTAGAACGGTATTGTCTGGTGGCGAATAGCCCTTCAAAAATACAGTATAGTATTACCACTGGCGTTAATTCAGTCCCTGTTTGGGTTCTGCTAATTATCTCTGTTGGTAACTCAAACCTGGGTAGCTGCATCAAATCACTAGGGAGGGGGAAAAATTGAATTTTAATTACACTGTATTCTCCTCATGCATTTCTACCCAAGAGGAAACAAAATGGAGGCTTTCATTAATGAGCTCCTCTCACAAGCTTAGGAACATGCCATGATATGAGGGGACGTCTTGACAGACCAAACAAAGGCTTCTCTTTTTCCCTGGGCACAATATCAAGCTGCTTCCTGTTTTAGAGCAAAATGCCTCCGAACTGTGCCTTCTCTCCCTCCCCGCGTTTTCCCTTTTGCTTCAGTGGTTTTTGGCATTTCACTTGAGAGCCTTAACAGAAAAATCCCATGCAATTTAAAGTGATGAGGATAGAGGGTTTTTTGGTAGTATTATCTGTGTCCCAGTCTATAGAGCTTAATTGTACAGACACAGAAGGAACAAACATTCTCTCAAGGTGAAGACAAACATTACATTTTAAGTAGTCACAGTTCTCTGCATGTAGTGTGACCCCAGCATCTCAAAACTTTTCTGAAAATTGTAAACCTGCTCTAGGGACTGCTTTGTGTACATTGGCACTCATGAGTTAGCCAATACGCTCACTTCATGACCAGGTTTCTCCTGTTTCCAACTGAATCACAGGCATGCCCCGGTATCCACTGGGGTTCTATTCCTGACCTCCCTGTGGATACCTGAAACCGTGGATACTGGGGGTGCCTTTTTAAAGATAGGGGAATACCAGTGGTTTTGTTGCAACAAGTTAAAAAAAAAGATTAATTTTCCCCTATCTTTTTAATAAGTGTCCCAGTATCCATGGTAACCGAGGATAACTGAAACCATGGATGGTTACTGGGGCACACCTGTACTTGCAGAACTCCTTTTTCAGACCACCCTCATTGCTCCTAATATATTATTGGCCCAATCCTATTGAAGACTTGCCCTGATGGAATGCATGTTTTGCCAAGAGTCTGCGGCAAAAAGCACCGCAAAGAGCTTTGTGGCAGTGCAGGGAGCCGACACATCAGTGGGAAGGCTGGAGCCTTCCTGTGCACCACTGTGGAACAACGGAGACCTGCTGGAGCTAATTTGCCAGTGCTGATTTGAGCAGCCCCATATCGGGTTGTCCGGGCCTCCACTAGGGATAAGATTTACTGCTGGGTCCCACCCTGTTGAAGGGTCGGCCTGCCCCTCACCATGCCTGGTTTCTCCCCACCCCAAACGGACTTACTGGCAGGCAGTGCTGCTGAAGTGCAAGTCGTCCCGTCCACCTGCCTTAGGACCTGGCACTAATTGAGTGCCTGCCAAGTGTGGGCGGCACGTTGTCGCGGACATGCTTCATGACATGTTCCCAGTGGTAACATGTACCATCAGCAATAGGGCCTTCTGGATCAGGCACTCAGGGTAGCCATCGTACATAATGTTACATTAGACAGTATTTCCTTTTTTTGTTTTTTGGCCATAATATTTGATAGAATGAAGATATTACACTCCAGGTTTTTTCATTGAATTCCTCATGAAATTTTATACCACGCTCCATAGGTAGCTACGCTTTTGGAAATACCACTGGAAATAACTAGTAATGATGTCATCACCAGTTACATCTGGACTGGGAGGGCAGATGCAACATGACAAACACCTGTAAGAGGCTCAGGGTGGACTGGGGGGCTTTTTTAAGCATGTGAAAAGCACAAGCTAGGGCTCTGCCCAGCAGCCGAGTGTCCTACTGCTGCTTGTCGCTTTGCATTGCTGGTATCGCTACTAGGTGATGGGGGTCCCGGACACCACCTTAAGTGCCACTAGTGGTACAAATACCACTGGTTGAGAAACACTGGATTAGAAGTTTGTAATGGTACTTCCCTCCGCAGGAAAATGTGTGAAGTTAGGTTGCAAGTTCAGATAAAACTGCTTCCTCAAAAGTGCTTGATTTATTATGTCAAGGTGCAGGATCACCATACAAAATTAACTCTCTTCCTGTGGTGATTTAACTATACCTCCTGCTGCACAACACTCACAAACACTCATTCAGCAGAAGCCAAAGGGTATTACCTGAGAACAGCAGAGAACACTTTGTACTCATTTTGGTATATACAAACAGATTGCGAGTTGTGGGTATAACAGCAACTCTCTTCTCCCTCAAATACAGGTGGACCCCCCTATCCATAGATCCCATATCTGCTATTTCAATCATCCATGGATCGGGGCGCGTCTACCTTCCTTTATTCCTACTTTGGGCCACTACAAAACCTTCTTGCTTGGGGGAGGGGAGTGGAGAATCCTATACTTAAGATGTGTCCCTCTTATCTGCAGTTTTAGGTACCCAATGGGGGGGGGAGGAACCCGTCCCTCAAGGATACCAGGACACACCTGTGGTATGTTGGTGGGTTTTTTTTGGTTCCTTCTATGGTTCTGGAATTCTATAGTTCTCATGTACTACTGGTTGGACAATTGACAGTAGAACCTATGGTACAATTCTATCTTTCCCATCCCGCTGGTGCAGCCATGCCAAAAAGGCACACACTGTATCCAGCTGGCGGGGAGGCAGAGCGTGAGGCTTCAGAAAGAAATCGGGATCGACCTCCACTTTTCCCTCTGTAAGACCCCTTCCCTGCAAGGGGTCTCCTTGCACCTACGCCAGCGATTTTGAAGGCACCAGTTGAAGGAGAGGCTGCAAACATGGAGGATAGGATCCTCCACTCAACCCCATTTTGCCCCTCCGTATCCTGTTTTGCCCTCCCTCTGCACCATCTGCTGCGCTGGCTTTCCTGCTTCAGCCAATGGCCAGGGCAGTGGCAATGTGCACAGGAAGCCTTAGGCCTTACCACCCGCATTCTGGCACCACACTTTGTGCTGCTATGCTCAGCACTCAGCGGGCAGGTGCTTGAAGTCAGCTGCTATGGGAGCTTGTGCACAAAAATTATTCAATAAGAATCCCTTGATATCATTGAAACCCTGTTGATTTCTTTGCACTATATGACTAGGACACTTGGCACAGCAGGTATTTGTTTGGTTTCTTCTCTATCTGGCATTCCAATCCGAAGCAGCGCCAACATAGTAAGACCAACATAGCAGGGCTGTATCCTAAAGCCTATTAGGAGGCAGCAGCAGCAAAGTGCAGGACAAGGGGAGGTTTTCTCCTTGCACCCGAGTAAGCCCCAGTCATCCCTCTGGGGCTGCTCAGATCTGCGCCTGCTGTTTTGCAGGCGCAGGTCAACATGCGCAGGAGTGGTCCAAATTGGTACTATGGCCGTCATGTGTCACTGCCCCCATCACCACACACTGCGCCACCTAGTTACACCCCTGGCATGTCTCTGGAAAGCCCTCAGTGAGGTCCTGCGCTGACCGAGTGCCACCGACGCTCGACTAGCGCAAGGCCAGTGCTGCTGACGGTTGCGGTGACACCCGAGCATCCGCACTGCTGCTTGCACCAGTCCAGCACCATACTGCTGGTGCTGATGCACTTGACGGCACGTTTACGACAGCGCTGGACCAGCACAAGAGCAATGCAGGTATAGGACTGTACCCTGAATATCCATGCAGTGGCTGGTGCAGTGTGGTTGATGCAGGACAGGAACATTGGATTTCTTGGGTCATTTAGACGTGTGTGTGTGTGTTTGTGCACCACATGATTCAAATAAGATCAGAAATGTAGCATTCCTGGTCTCTGGACCTGTGACCTCTTGCCAACAGGTGTTCTAATAGTCACATTACTGGTCTAGCCCTTTGCCCTTGAGACAGGTGCTTAGCACCAAGTACAGGCAAGCCCTGGTATCCGCAGGTTTCTGGGCCCCTGTGGATACGTGAAACCATGGATAAGTGGGAACCTGTGTTAAGCATAGGGTTCTCCCCTGCTTCCATCCATAAGCAAGAATATTTTTAGTGACCCATACTAAGGATAAGGGAAGATAAGGGAGCCCCCTGATCCTTGGATAATTGAAACAGCGGATATGGAATCCATGGATACAGGGGCTGGCCTGCACACATATGTAAAAGCATGTCTCTTGCATGACATCCCTGGTCCCTCACTTGATACGGCTTGGGGCGCAATCCTAAACAGCGCCAGACTGGCGAGGCCGACGGGACAGCACCATATCCGATGCTGTTTAGGAAGGCTGGAGCCGCCCCGCGGCAAGGAAGTGTGCACTCCCTTACTGTAAGGGAGGCTCCAGCCTCCCTTATGTGCTCCTCGGATCTGCACCCGCTAAAGAGCGGGTGCAGATCCAAGGAGACCGTGCGGCCCAAATCGCGGCCTCACATCCTCACAGATGGGCTTAGGATGTGGCCGTATGGCCACCTCCCAAGCCCACCCACGCCCCACCCACGCCTCCCTTCCTCCCACCAATCCCCTTGCCGCCTAGGCACAGAGCCTCCCTGCGAGGGAGGCTCTCCATTGGCATTCTGAAGCCGACGCTATGCGTCACATCGGCTTCAGAGCTTTAGCACCGACACGGGGGTGCTGCTTGGTGCCCCCGCGTCGGCGCTAAGCACCGTCAGCCTAAGCACCGTCCCCGATGTTGCGTCAGCTCTCCGTGCCTTTTAGGATTGTGCTGCCCAAAAACTATCAACCCAGTTTTCTGACTATCTGACTTTTCATCAGTGAAACAGCCATGCCACAGGATGTGCATTGCATCCTGTGGTGGGGCATAGTCATAGAGACCTTGGGGCTGCATTGCAGCTGCATCAGCGTTGGAAAGAATTGGGCCCATTGGGAAGTATCTGAAGTAGTTTGCCTTGGGCACCTTTCCCTAGTGTTTTGTGTATGGATGTGTTTTGTTTTGCCTTCACAGGAACATCAGAAAACAGTTCTTTCAATTTGCATTTACTGCATCTGCTTTTTCCATGTGTTTTTCTAGGAGCTAGTAAAATAGGTTTTGCTATTTACAAAATAGTTCGCTTTTCCTTTTTTTCCTCAGCTGCCTGAAAAATGACAGAATGCTAACTGAGTGAGATAAGGTTCTGATGATGAATTGCTGAAACGGTCCTGAAGTTTGCACATTCCAGTTCCCTTGGTTATGAAATGTCAATGAGACAGATAAGACATTTGCCTTTAATTAATAATTCATTGTCATTGCAAAGAGGGAAAAAATAGGAAGGAAGTCATGATCTTTCATGTAGAAGTCTGCTTAGAAAATGAAATGCTTCCACCCACCTCCCTCCCAGGAAATGATGACATAGCGGAGGCAAGAAATACTCTTGCTGTGAATCAGGAAGTGAGAGATGCAAATACATTGCTGGAATAATTTCTGCATCTCTGCAATTAGCATACGTTTTGCCAGGAGGGGTCCAACCTCATTAGTGCCAGATTTCTTAACTTTCCTTCTCCTGCAAGTCACAGTTCGGAAAATACTTTATGAGTCAAGGTGATACGGACACATTGATCATGAACTTTAGTTTCTTCCACTGTATTCCCAATGAGGTCAATTTACTAAGCACTGATGCTGAGAAACCACTCACAGACCCTACTGAAAAATGAATGGTGATTCCATAGCACCAGGTTACTGAATGCACTGTGACCATAGTCATGTCCCTGATGGCTAATTTATACCACCCTGAAATGAATTAAGAAGTGAGTTGAGTATTGGTTGGCACAATAACACATTTGTGTGTGTTCTTAATGGCAAATGTAAGTGATGTCATAATGTATGCTGATCTTTACCATACCCTCCTCTTGGAAGGCTTTGCAATGGTGTTGTAATATGATAAACTGGACTGAAAAACTGGAACTTATGAGCATCAGGCAGGAATCAGGATCAGATTGCCTTGCTTTTATGAGAACGTTCAAAAGCAGCCATACCTCTGATAAAACAAGATAAGTGCCGGGTAATTTAGTGTCAACTTACTATAAGTGAGCGTTCTTCTGAAGCAGGCACTTTTTGTGTTACCTTCCAATGTCTTTCCTTCATGTTTTATGTGGACTGCCAGATGAGGAGTTCATGCTTCAGAGTGTCCTAAATCTTGCCGAGAGTGCTGCCAACGCCAGTTCAACAATGGACAGCTAGAACTGAGATCCATCTCACTCCACCCCCGCAATTCATTAAAGCTTCAACTAGATCATTTCTGAAGGGTTTTCATTAAATCTAAGATGTGCTAGCTAGCATATTTGGACATGCTACATAATTCTATGATGGCAGAAATAGAAAAGTCTTCGCAAAATGTTTCCTGCAACACAGCAACTTCTGCTGGAGTGATGGGTTGCAGTCAGAAAGTCTTCTTCCCATTTTCAAGTCAATTGCTGCATTAGAAATGAATAATCTGGATCTTCTGAATTCACAGATTATCAGAATATCCATCCAATCAGCATATTTCCTGTTAATTAGGGCTGAGATGCACGTTCCACACATTTTGGACTGCTCAGAGAGGATTAGCCATCTTTATGTTATTTCAGAAACCTGGTTGCAGACTTCAATGGAGTTGTGTTCTTGGATATGTAAAAACTCAAGAAGAGTCCTACTGGATATTCCATCTAGGCCATAAAAGGTCCATCTAGTCCAGCATTCTGTTTCCCACAGTTACCAACCAAAGGTCTCTGGGCAGCTGATGAAAGGAAGGCATCAACCTTCTATTGACACTGCTTTCCTGCATCTTACCTCTAAACCTAGAGGCAGCCATTTTGACTTAAAAGCATGGTAGACGTTCTCCCTGAGTTTGTAGCTGTAGCTACAAACATGGATGTAGCTGAAACATGGATGTATGTGCTGGATGCTATGGTGGGGAGGGGGCCAGGGGGCAATCAGGGAGCTATCAGCGTGGCGTAAGGAAAACATTTTCTCCCTTACCTCTCTGTAGGCCTCCTGAAAGCCTATGGGTTCCCTGGAATGATGCTATCTCTTGTCAGAAGTTCAAGGAGAGAAGAGGGGACAAACCAGTCCAAAAAGAGGAGATAGGATCCTGGTGCATGCTGGTGCTGCTTGGATCCGCCCCCTCTCTCCTGGTCTGCCTCCTGCCCTTTCTCTAAACTGTCCCAAACCTCTCCCTGCCCTCTCCCTGCCCATGACTTGTCTCCACCACTGACTTACTGAGGCTGATGTATCCCAGTGTCCAGGGCACGGAATGACTCTGAAGCCACTGCTGCTTTGCAGTGTTGATGGGCAGCGCAATCCTATAGCCCCCTTGCACCGGTGGTAAGCTCTTGCGCCAGCCAAACGCTGTCACAAACGTACCTTAAAGTGCATCTGCAACGGCGCTGTGGCGATGGACCGTCGGCAGCACTGGCCATGTGCCTGTCCAGCATCGGTGTCACTCGGTCGGCACAGGGCCTCTGCGACGGCATTCTGGGGGCATTCCGGGGACGTAACTGGGTGGCGCAGTGGGAGGAGACAGCAGTTGTGATGCGGTTGTGATGCAGGACGGCCATAGTACCAAATCCTAAATCCCGTCCCCGGCTATGGCGGCCCCAATTCGGGCCTCTCCCAACATGTTCCTCTATGCCTGCAAAACAGCAGGCACAGATCCAAGCAGCCCCATAGGGGCGCCTGGGGCATACATGGGTGCAAGGGGAAAACCTCTCATTATCCTGGATGTTACTGCTGCTGCCTCCTAATGGGCTTTAGGATACAGCTCTGCTATGTCGGCCTTACTAGGCCGTCTTAGTATAGGATTGCGCTCTCAAACTGGCCCAGCAGTGGTGCACTTAATGTGCAGTCACTGTGAGCCCAATCCTAAACTGGAGTTAGGCCGGCATAAGCTAAGCCAGCAAAGTTTGGCCAGCACAAGGGCCACTATAAAGCACATTTGGACCATTCTCGGAGTCAGGAAGGATGGCTCACGTCTGTGTGCTGGCCTCTCTGACTCTGAGAGTGGTCCAAACATACTTTACAGTGTCCCTTGTGCTGGCCAAACTTTGCTGGCTTAGCTTATGCCATCCTAACTCTGTTTAGGATTGTGCCCTGAGTCTTTTGTGACAGTGGGACACTCCTCCTGAAGTTGCAAATGGGAGTTAGGTCTGGGCCATTTGTGTAGCAAAGAGGTGCATTGCCAATGATCTACTACTTGTTGAACTCTAGGTGGCTATAAAGACACTTGTTTATATTAATGACTAATCGGACTGGAGTCTAAGCTAAGCCTCCAAGCATACTGCTCAGCGAGCTTTCACAGTTCAACTGTCACCTTCCTCGTTAAAGACTGATTTGGTCAGAGCACTGAAATTACTCTGAGATGATGTGGGAGAGGGTTTGGTTGCCCTTTGAATGAATTAAGTCAGTTGCCCCTGAGGAAGAGTCGTAAGTCTTGAAATGCATTGGGCTAATAAATCATCCTCTCTATACCTTGGAGGACTTCTCTCCTTCATTTTGTTAAAGCAGAGGAGTGAGAGAGCTAGACAGCAAGCTTTCGTGGGAAGAGGTTTTTGTTTAATAACCACAGATGAGACTGTTTGCACTTTAATATAGTTAGGCCCAGCCCAAGGTCTCCTGGTGCCTGAAGCGGCACGTGAAATGGCCGTGTGCCAACCGCTGCCTCCTCTACTCCTCCCATCTAGGATGTTCTATTCTCTCCTCCTCCCCAATTCCCCTTTGACTCCCGAACCAGGATATGGGAGTAGGAGCTGAGGTGAGCAAAGATGAGCAGCAAAGTCACATACCCTCAACACACCAATGAGCTGTCTGAGGGGGTTGCCTTGGGGCCCTCTTTGATGGGTCAGCCCTGTACACTTTCATGGTTGATAACATTAAGAAAAAAACCTTAAGGCTTACCGCTTGCTGTATTCTATGTATTTATTGGGATGGGTTGCACTCAGCTTGGTTATCTATTACTCATTTGTTCCAGAGCTCATTAGTCTAGATTTTAATAAAAGCTCACTGGCTCCTAGTAGCAAACTCCAAGCACCTCAAGATGACTTTGGTCGAAGAGGCAGGACAGACCAGGTCTAATGTTTGTTTCAGTTCTCAGCATTGTCTGCAAATGAAAGGAAGTGGTTTCCCCTTTGAAAGAGCTCACATTCAATTGATGAAGGGTGGGAAGGATGAAGAATATACAAATCACACACCCACACTTGGGGCTATATGCATAATGGGATGCAAAGTAGCTTTTGCTGTTGTATCACCCCTGAAATGTCATCCCTTCAGGTTGACCCTACTGGGATTGGTCCATGGCTTGTATCAGGCCTGATGGAAATATTCCACCTACCCAAAAATTGCCATTAGAGCCAGGTAATCTAAATGTGGCTGAGGAAGAAAGGCTATCCTCATCCAGATCTGGGATGAACTAGGAGAACCCATGGCAGGTCTTTCTTGGTGGCAGAATTATAGCTTGGCAGCTGGAATAAAAATGCTTTTCTGTAGGCAAATTAAAATATTACTCACACCATAGGCAAGCAGTGCTGTCACATTGCTATGGTTCTAGAGTGAGACTCATAATGACATATATATTTAGGAGATCCTCTGTTCAATTTTGTTTCGGATTTAACTAATTAAAAGTGCAAAGATACGATGTCAATTGTTGGATATGAATCCCTTCTGGTTTGGTGCAATACCCCAGATGGAGAATTTAGCAAGATGGAAAGGAACATTCAATTCTCTCTATAGAAAGAATAATTAGAGCTAGAATGCTTAATGCTATCAAATCGTTATCAATTATTCAAATAGTACCCATCAGTGTCCTCGGTTGTTTACAAGATTATATTTAAAAAAGAGCCAGAAAAGATGCAATCTAAAAGCCAAACAAAGGGAGCAGACTGATGGTAAAGATCGAGCATAAATTGTGATCAAGTGCAATTATGTACACATTTAACACTCACCAAATTATAGCCTGCAGTCATCCAAAATTATAGTGCCACCGAGAGACATCAAGGAAGATGAATATCAACATACCTATGGGACAATAAATGTGTTTAGTACAGTACATAAAGATGATTCAAGAACGTACGCTGTTTCAGATGCTGCCTCAGAAGGCAAAAAACCGTCTGGATGGCCAACCTCTGTATTCTCAACACCTGATCATTCTCCAGACACTAGTCTGGGGTGGGTAGGGGGGATATCAACGATCCAACCCCACCATGAATAGAATAAATCCAGATGTAAGTTTTCATAGATATGGAACAGTAGCACCCAGACGGTGAAGAATCGAGGATTGGGGATTAAGAAACTAATGCTTCGACTTCCCAGCCATTCCCCTTGAGAGGCCAACTAGGAGCTGTCCTTTGTCTTTCTACAGTGTGCATTAGATGGCTACCCAACATGTATTAGGCAAACAATCCCCTATCTCCTGAGGCTAGTGTGAGTAGGGTGGGGTAACCAAATCTCACACTGTGCCTCAGGGTTGCTGGGCATGTGCTGACCTGCTGAAGGGGCAGGCCCATTGCCTTAGAGACACTCCTGGGACACCTTCTCATTGGTCGGTTTGCATCATGCTATTTCCAGGTGGCTGCTGGCCCTGTTGTCCTTACTCTCTCCTATGGCATGCCACTAATCTGCCTCTTCCCCCAACTACACCAAGCAAGGTGGGGGAGGGGGATAGGAGTAGCATTCACAGGGCACACCTGCACACTGCCGATTTGGGACGACTTGCTACATTGAAATAAGGTGTCTAATCCCTAGCATTCACTTGCGGGAGGGGCCTCAGCCTCTGTTAGCCTCCCTCCCATCTCATTTGAGGAATTAGGGAGTGCAAAAGAATGGCAACAGGATGCAGCTGTCTTGTGTGCTCTCTGAGGCATTTTGTGGGCCACTGTGAGATACAGGAAGCGGGACTAGATGGGCCTCTGGCCTGATCCAGTGGGGCTCTTCTTATTTGTGGTTAAGGCCTATACCCAGACATGTCATGTAGCGGGTACGCGGGGGTACGCGAGTACCCGTTCCTAGGATTAGGGCTGGCCCCGCCCATTCGCCCGCCCACTCGTTGACTCCGTTGGCACTCCGCTTCACCCCCTGCAACATTTGAATTGCCTGCACATTTGAGTTGCCTGCAAGTTCTCAGAGCCAGGCAGGCAGGCAGGCAGGCAGCAGAGCGAGGGAGACCAACAGCAGCAGCAGCGTGGGCAGGTAGGCTGTCTGGGGCTCCCTCCCGAGGAGGCGCGGTGGTTCCTGGGGGGGAATCGGTAGCCTGCGCGGCGGCCCCGGGGAAGGCCCAGGACTCCCGGGCCTTCTCCCGGGCCGCCGCACAGCCTACCGAGGAGGCACAGCGGTTCCTGGGGGCAGTTCCTGGGTTCTGGCTATGACCTCACTTCCGGTGGGCGGGCCCCAACACAAGTGCCAATCAAAAGTGAGTACCTGTTGCTAAATCATTTAGATGCCATTACCACCTATACCATCCGTATCAGAATGGGGCTACTGCCTTAATGTGGAAAAAGAGGCAGCTGCTTTTTACCCCAGTTCCTGATTCCATAATTGGTAATACGGTTCCTTTGGGTCCGTTCTAGTTTCCCTTCCTTGTGCTATCAGTGCAGAGAATTTTATTACACGTGCACAGGAGGTCCAAAATGCATTTCAGATACTGCCACCAGCACTGGCCTGTGTTGTAATAAATCTGTGTTGCACAAGTGTCCTATGCTGGGCAATTTTGCTTGCAGTCAACTTGCCAGCTCAGATTGCTCCTGGCCTATTGAGTTTTGTGTAAGAGATTAAAAGAGATTTCCTGTCAGGAATCCGGCCTGTGGCAATGAGCCTGAGGAGGGCACAGTTTGTAATCCCTACTGTTCCATTACAGACAAAGTAGCTCAGTGGCCCCAGGTAATGATATCAGCAGCAGTCTATGCCTAGTATTGCTTAGCCCTTCAGACCCCTGGCTGTTGCAGGTTTTTTTTTCACCATTGATATGAATAATTGTAAGAGACATTAAGATCCTTTCAGGGCACACCTGGCAGAAGAGACACTTCTTTGAATGTCACTAATACTAGTGTGTCTATATATACTTTTTCTCTTGGTATTAAAAAAATGTTAGAACCCTAAGCTTTGGCAGAGGAACATATTTCTTCACCGCAACAATTTTTGCAACACAGGGGGAATGAGGCCTTTTTCCCTTGAACCAAGTTCTTACAAGGCTGGCGTTTGAGCCTGAGGATGCTGGGAATCTTTCCATACAACAAAGTGGTGTCTCTCCTATGCCGAGAACGCAATTAGCCAAACCTCTTAGGGACCTTCACTGTTTATCTTGCGCAAACTTATTCAATTATTCAACAAGACAACAAAACACATTCTCTCATTGAGTTGTGATATACAAGCCCCAGGCTGTGGTGCCGATGAAGAGATCTTCTTTCACAGCGAGGCTTTTATTTGGAATGACTGGAAGAGGCGGAACAGCTGATACAAGTTTCCAGCCCCAGAGGGACCCATCACCTTCCATCTTTGCTCAGAAGGTGGGATCCTGCCATGAACGTGCATTGAGCACTGCTGAAAAATGAGCCGTCTTCAAGCCGGCTCACCAAGAATGCATAGATTAGGTTAACTGGCCCTGCTACACAGGGCCGGCTTTAAGCCAATGTGACCAATGTCATCACACTGGGCCCCGCATGTTTGGGGGCCCTGCACCAGAGCAGTAAGCACATTGCCTGCTGCTGCAGTTGGGATCTCTATGAACTGAAAGTTAGTGGGGCAAGCAGAGCAGCTTCACCTTGGGCTCTCCCACCTGCATCTGCATCCGAACGGCCCAAAATGGGCCTCCTGGAAGCAGTTGGCAGTGAGGTCGTCATGTCACCACCAACTATTTCCAGGTGCCGTGCATGACACAAGTGCTTTTCTTGGTGTGGGGATGGGACCTCCTGCAGGAATTCCCCGCATTGGGCCCTCCACTTCCACAGCCAGCCCTGCTGCTACATCACAAAATATAGCCAGGTGAGCCAGTCAGGTCTCCAATTTATAGCTGGGGACACAACTATATATATAGTGGGGATCTGATGGGATCACCTGGTTGTATTTTGCTTGCATTTTTCTCAGGATGAAAACTTGAAATCTTACCCTTTCTCTTCCATCCTCAGTGTTAATCTCTTAATTATGACCAGTGAAAGTGAAATCGGTGATCAAATGGAGCCATTCTGGTAGAGAGGGCTTAAGTTTAAAGGAGAGGCATATTTCAAGGATTATTTTCATAACAACTCTAATGAAGAACAGATGTGAGCTGCCTAGAGATTCTGGAACTGGCTCAGCTGCCTAATAAAGATAGATTTGAAGTAGTTCCTTTTAAAATCGCTATTCTCAGGAAAATGGAGTATTTTTCAGTGCTCAAGAAAGCAGAGTGTTATTGGCATAAGTATGATGCATGCACATTACAAACAGATGTTCTAAGATCATCCATATTTATATTTTGAGACATAAGTAAATTACAAAAATGTATCATTCTCATATGGCAGATCATTACAATCATAAAAGTGCTTCTATATTACTATTCCCATATGATTGGGGCGGATCAGATAGCACAAGGTCATCTATGAGAATCTATCCAGTATTGTATTCAAGTTGGTATAGATGGTTTAAGGGTTGCCCCATACTTTATCTTTAAAGTATGTATTCTCATGCTAAGAACATAACACTAATGTTTTAAAAAAAATGCTTTTCAGAACCCATGTCTGACATGGATACATGTTGCAGAGACCTCCTGATTAGCTGTGGCTTCTGAGCAAGGAAGGTCGGTAATTAATTCAAATCCACGTTCTCCAGAAACGAAACTGAACAAGTTAGGAAATTGCTGCAGTATTGCTTTTAGCAGGCATGACAAATCATAACTTCTGCAATGATGATTTATATAGCTAGGGTTCTCTCATACATACAGAGAATCAGAGATCTTATTACTGCTGTGCTCTATGAAGCTAAAGCTGTCCTAGGTGTGGACATTAGAAGTAGACATTTTTGTCTACTTTTGTCCCCCCAGCAATTATTTTAACCAATATATATCTGTTAATTGCAGGAGATACCGTAGACCAGTGGTTCTCAAACCTTTTAGCACTGGGGCCCACTTTTTAGAATGACAATCTGTCTGGGACCAACCAGAAGTGATGTCATGGCTGGAAGTGAAATCTTTATGACACCAGAGCCTGCTGCTTTCCTGAGAATGCAGCAATAAGTTTGGTTATTTCCCAGCCATTTTCCAATAGCAACGTGAATCATAAAGAAAAAAAAAGCCTATTTACAGCCTTGACACAAGCAAGCAAACAACTGCACAGCCCTCCCCCTTTCCAGCACCCCATTTTCCCATATTTTCAATATGACTGCCCTAAGTGCTTTGTGACCCACCTGAAATTGGCTCACAACCCACAAATGGGCCCTGGCCCACTGCTTGGGAACCACTGCTGTAGACCATGGATCAGAGAGGAGAATGATTATGTAAGTTGTACTATCTCCATATATAATAAAAAATCTCCATTTCTATAAGTCTAAGTACTGCATCTAAGGGTTGCTTCAGATCTGTATTTTGGACCAACTTTGGATGAAGTAAGCAAGTGCATTTTTATGTATTTCTCCTTATTTTTCTTCTCTTCATCTGCCGCCGGCCTTTTTTGTGTCCTTTTTTGCCCTCTCCATACATTGTGAGAATCAATTTAGCAGGGTCCATATTTTTTTAGACCTGATGTAGTGCTTGGTATGCCCTTTTTGTGCGCTCAGTATATACCTTTAAGCACTCAATAATAATCATGTGTTCTTAGCCTGAAGGTTTCAGTTTTTATTAGGCCTGTTCTCCCTGCCATGCTTATAAGCGCACAGCCAAAGCACTTATCTCCACTGAAATGCTTAAAGTGACATATTACCATTTTTTTCCATAATACAGTACATGTGCCAAGTAACTCTAGGGCTGCAATCCTATCCACACTAACATGGGAGTAAGCCCCATTCACTATAATGTTACTTACTTCTGAGTAGGCATGCATAGGTTTGAGCTGCCAGTGAGTTACTGGAGAATGGTTCTTTGAGCTAGCACAGCTGTTCCCAAACTGTGAGTCCGGGACCCACCCAATTTGTGTTGGGTCACAAAGTGTACAGGGCAGATTAGGCTATGTACAGAGGCGGATCTACAGGGAGGGCAAAGCTCTAAGTGTTGCAAGAAGCCTTACCCTGTCATGTAAATCCCTCCTTTCCCTTGATGCTGTAGCCAGTAAGCAATGCCAAGATGTTGCTTTTCCCTGTGAGGATTGGCTAAAACGGTGCAGGAGACGAGTGATTTCCACTGCAAGGTAAGGTTTCTTGCAAAACTTAGAGCTTTGCCCTCCCTTAGATCTGCCTCTGGCTATGTACCAGGGATGTGTGGTCACTAGAGGCTGGTGAAGAAGTGATTCGGGACCCAATGCCACACATGACTCCTGCAACCACCAAACCCCACCAGAGCTCAGTTCTGGTCTGGTCCAGAGGCTTTCTGAAGCCCACAGAGGCCTTCTACAACCTCAGAAAGCAGCTCAGACACATTTAAAGGCAACTTCCGGTTTTTGCCAGAAACTGGAAGGCACCTGTATTCGGCTCCAGGCTTCATTCTGAAGCTCATAGTGGCCACAGGAGGACATGCGTAGCCTCTGCGGGCTTCAGAAAGCCTCTGAACCTGACCGGAGCTCAGGTGGTTTCGTGTTTCATTCATTCAGAAAACCTCTGGAGTGATTAGGTCCAGAGGTGACCCAGAAAGGACATCACTTCACGGGGCTCGGTGGCGGTTGTGCCTCACTGGCACAGACCACCATGTCTCTACTACGTACATCAAGAGTTAAACAAGCTGCTACTTGGGGGGTAGCACTGCTATCATCACCATTATAGCCACACCCCTGGGCATTTATAAATCAGGCAGCAGCCTCCAGGGACACTTAAATGTTTGGGAACCGCTGAGCTAGCAAGCACTTGCAGGCATGGTGGAGAGCGCCGTGCCGAGTAAAAACTGGCTTACAGCATTGTATGCAGTGGTGTCATTCAAATAATTTAGGAACAGCTACTCACTTTTGATTGGCACTTGTTGGGATCTGCCCGCCGGAAGTGACATCATAGCCGGAAGTGATGTCATCACAGGAAGTGAGGTTTTGACAAGGAAGTCCTGCCAGTTGGCCCGGCACTGGATCGGGCGACCACGTGGGCGCCTGTTCCAACGCCAGGCAGGGCTGGGAAGGAGCTTGCCGGGCGGCCCGGCGCTAGATTGGGCGCCCATGTGGTCGCCCGTTCCAGTGCCGGGCCGGGCCGGGAAGGAGCTTGCCGGGCGGCCCGGTGCTAGATTGGGCGCCCACGTGGTCGCTCGGCCCAGCGGACGCCCGATGGAGCGCCGGCCCAGGAAGGAGTTTGCCGGCTGGCCCGGCGCTGGATCGGGCGTCCGCTGCACTTCCGGCCAGCTTCCAGTGGGCGGAGCCAGCTCAGCCAGAAACCGGTACGCGCGTACCGGGTGATTGACAACACTGATTGTATGAGCATATTATTATTATTGTCTGTAAACCACTATGTGAACTTTTTGTTGTTAAGCAGTTTATCAGTACTGTTGATTGAAGGATTGTCTGAAGCTGCTGCTAATGTTTGAAATAAACAATAGAAATTGTATGTATTTCTTCTCTTGAGCTCTTACCCACTTTGGGCATAATTCTAGCTTTCTAATGGGAATCAGAGTTGGGCACTGGGATAGTGAGAAGTCTGTATTCCAGGTATTGGTTTGTGTTCTCATTTATTTATTCCAGATATTGGTTTGTGTTCTCATTTATGGTTATTTAATAGTTCCCCATCTTACAGAGACATTCCTGTGTACATATAATATTCTTGTATATGTCTTCATACAAATGTCTGAAGTCTGATACCATTATCTCCTTGCCTGCTATGTAGGCTTACCAGAGACAAATTAGAACAGAGTGCCTATACATTCAACCAGTGTATAAAGAGGGGATTTTGGCAGGTGCTTTGAAAGCTTTTTAAACCCTTCCACGTTGAGCTGCACTTGCCCAAATTCCTTCTTCTATACAATGGTTAAAGGTATAAGCACTGTGTCCCCATTTGTATCTGGTCACCCTATCCCTATGTCCGTTCATTCCATTGATAATAGTATTTGTATGCGATTTTCTGAGTGGACAAGGCACTTCGTATGTATTGATGTAATCCATACAATAACCCTGGAAAATTAGGTATTATGATCCCCATATAATGGTGGGGAGTTGAATGGAAGAGAAAGATAAACTTCTTTCAGCTGCCCACATGTCACTTTGCAGCTCATTCGCAGCTCTTTTATCACAAGCCCAATTATCAGCCCCTCTGGCCTTATGTTTGTCTAGGAAGTAGGAGCAAGTTAGTTACTTCATATATAAACTTCTCTATGGAGAGAGAGAGAGAGAGAGAGAGGTCCCCCCCCCCTTAACAAAAAAAATTCAGTTTATTGGAACTTTAAAGTCATTTAATTATGGTTTTGGAAAGTAGGAACCAATGTTTGATGTCAAAGTCCCAACCTTGGCCTGACAGTTTGGTCTTCTTTTTTTCAGGAGACGCTGTAGCATTTTTTGCTTTGACATTTCCATATGGAAGCTCTTGTTTCCGAGAGCTCTTGTTTATTTGACATGTCTTTTGTTGAGTTTCAGTTTTGAATGTTTCAATTTAAATTTTCAACCTACCTTTTTTTATAGGCTCCAGATGGATTACAAGGGAAATATAGAAAACCCAGAAGTATATAGCTACTAACTCTACTGCTAACCTCCATTAGTGACATTAGCAAAAGCACAGTGGCTGTGTTTTCTGAGAGTGCCTTAAAATGTTGTCCTCTTTGTACCTGACAGAGTTATATTAATATGTACTTTTGCCTAATGACAAGAGTTGCCCCTGAGGAGCACAAAAAGGGTTTACTTAATTCTTGTGTAAAGTGACAAATGCGATTGAATTAGAAATTGTCAGATGCTATTTTTAATCAGCTATGGCCAGGTGTGTGCTGCAATGATTTGGAAGCACAGAAGAGCGGCAGAATGTGGCACTGACCATGGAAATCAGTGTTCTAAGAATCTTGGTTTTCGGTTTTTTGAAGAAAAAAACACAGGTTCTAGCACTTACGCTTGCAAAGCTAGATGTCAAGAGCAAGGGAGTGGCAACAGATATATTGCTGCCTTGTGTGATCCCTGAGGCATCTGATGGGCCACTGTGAGATACAGAAAGCTGGACTAGATGGGCCCTTGGCCTGATTCAGCAGGGCATTTCTTATGTTCTTATGAAGCTAAGCTTAAGTGTGGGTAGGCAATGCTGACACATCAGAAGCTGGAGACATTTCTGAACCAGGTTTCTGCCAATGACTAGCAAATGCAGAATAACTTGTGCAAAATAAGAGAGCTCATGCAATGGTGCATAGTTTGTGTATGCTGGAGAATTCATCCTTTTATCTGGCATTAATTTGGCTACTATAGTGTAGATTTGCATCTATTTCGTTAAAGCAATGACTCCGATTACCCAAGAAGTTTCTGATGGCCAAGCTTCATGTTATTTTAAGAATTGCATGCTTGTCTTCACTCTGTAGAATACATGAGGCAGGGGAAGGGTTGATTCAGACTGGGGCCACACTGGAGCACTGTGCTCGTTGTGATGACCCTGACCCTACTCTGGATTGCATGTGCATGCATGCACACATGGGTTTACATACACCACAACTGCTATTTAAACAGGGAGTAAAGCATTGATTGACGTTTATGGAAGCTTCCCTCCTGGGAGAAACGGCATGTGTAGAGGGTGGGAGTTTGGATTGCAAAGGGGGAGCAAAGAGTCAAGCTCTCTGACATGGTTGATCTGAATCACGTCCCCTTGAATGCTATTTTACAAAGAAAAAAAGCATGCTGCTGCATAGCATTTGCTTAAAGGACTGTCTAGTGCCCATTGAGGGGTTTTGGAAGGGTTTAAACCGTTACAGAGGAGCAGGGCAGATTGAGTGAACAAGCCTTTTGCAAATCTGCTTGAATTAAATGAATAGGTATGACACATGCCTGCTTGAAATTCCCACACTTAAGGACAGTCTCAAGAACCTGGAGCGCAAATCAGTTGATCCACCCCATCCATGAAGCGGGCTCCTCAGCAGTAGATTAGGGTGTGTGTGTGGGGGGGTGGTGCCCATCTCCTATTTGTCTGCACTGCTTCTTTGTCCTCCCACTCCCTGGACTGGACTGGAAAAGGAAGAGAGGAGCAATGAGACATGGAACAATGAGACAGAGGAACATGGAGGGGAGGAGACTGATGAGCCAGAACATTGGAGAGAGGGAGGCTAGTGCCTCATTGGGTATGGGGACAGCATTTGTCCCCCATACACATGTTGCCATGTCTCCAGCATCAGGAGGTCTAGGGCCGGTCCTAGTCCTTAAAATCCCCTTTTCACTTTTGTCATAATCACAATCAGAGTGATATTTATCCTTATTTTTATTTATTTTATTTTGAAGAATGTACACCCCGCCTTTCCCATGCCAAAGCAAATGCCCAAGGCGGCTTCCATGGGCAGGCTAGTCTAAACCACCATTTTTCAATGTTTTTTTTTTTTTTTTTTTTTTTACAAATATACAGTATTCTGCTGAGTGTACAAGGTACTTCTCAGTCCCAGATGTAGCCTTCACAGTGTGGTTCTCTCCTCTGGCTGTGTGACAGCAAGCTTCAGCAGGTGATTGTAAGTCCATCCTGGACAGGTCCTCAGGTCCTCAAGGTTGGATTCCGTTCTTTTGTCAGCTGGCCTTCTCACAACATTCCCGCACTGGCTAATCAGCTCCACAGTGACCCCGTTCTGCCACAACAGGTAGTGCAGCTTTTCCACAGCCTAGTGTTCTGTCTCCCATCCAAAAAATAGACCACTGATTCTCCTGCCAAGCTTCAGGCAGTACCAGCAGCTCAACCATCAGTCCACACCTCCTGTCCAGTTAAGGGGCAAATTTCGCCCAGATTAATACATGTCAGCTACAAGGCCATGCTGTGTTGGGGGGGGGGGGGCAGGGACAGAAATGGCCTCTCGTGAGTTCAGTGCATCTCCTATTTCTTGCTCCAGTGCAGATAGCAGTGACTCAAAGAGTGCCAGCTCTCACCAAGTTGGTGTGTTGGAGGGGTGATTTCAGTTGACACCCCCAGAAAGGCATAAAAACATTCAAGACAATTCCAAAAATTGTAATGAGAGAGTTTTAGTAAATAAAAATATTCCAAAAAAGCCAAATCTTAACAAAAGAGCTTTATTTTTTCTCTACTTCTCAGGAATGATAGATAATTTTCCATATAAGTGTCTCAGCTATTCTTTCTTTCCATAAGCAAATTGGGGAGAGAACGGACACCATTTTGGATCATCTCCACCTTTAACTTTTCAGATTTCTCACAGACGTTCTTCTCTTTTTCTCCCTCCTTTCCTGCTTTTCCCATCCATATCTTGCATTTCTCCCCTACTGCCAACTTTTCCTGCCCTCTAGAGCTCTCCGTCAGCCTCCTTGCAGTGATTGTTATTGTATGTGGCCTGGCCTTGGTGGCAGTTTTTCTCTTTCTCTTTTGGAAGCTGTGCTGGGTGCCCTGGAGGAACAAGGTCATTGCGACTAACACCCCTGCCCCCCAGAACTCAGCGGAACAGGGCAAAGAGACTATGGCTGACAAGCTAAAGGATACAAGCTCTCTTGGCTTCTTGGAGGCAGCGGTGAAAATCAGTCATACGTCACCAGATATTCCGGCAGAGGTCCAGATGTCCATGAAGGACCACCTCATGAGGCGCACACGGATGCAGAGGCAAACGACAGAGCCGGCATCTTCCACAAGGTAAGTGAAGAGCAATCCTTGAGTTGTCATTTGTCGGATCATGTAACTGAGGCCATTGTACTGACGCATCTACAGGCTGGCAAGCCCTCCAAGAGGACACAAGGGAACGAGGAGGAATGGCGTCCTGCATATCCCCTGCCTTGCCCACCTCTGTCTTCCTGCCATTTGCTGATGCAGGTCTGTTCTCCAACTACCAAGTCAAGACCATCCTCACTGCTCAGGAAATCCTTTTGGCTCATCTCTTCCCCCTATCCAACCCAACTATTCATCTTCCCCTTGTGCTGTTGTACTGGTCATTGACTCAAAAAGTCTTCTGGCCCAATCCCGTTGGGCACTATGGTGGCAGACCCCCACCCCCACAGGCTGCTGCAGTGCCGTGATGGCAGCAGGTCATGTGATAGTGGGGGAGGTTTGAGGGCAGGAGTGTGAGGATTGGGGAGATTTGGGCAGGGAACAGGGCAGGCAGGGGGCATTTCAAGGGTGGGAGGGGGCAGATCTTGGAGATGGCACTGTGCACACCAGGATCCTATCCCTGTTTTCCTGGTCCAACATATCCCCTGCCTTTCCTTGTACTTACACCAGCAAAATAGGTGGCATAGTTCCAAGGAGACCCATTGATGGCCTGGCCACCTAAGGAGGGGTAACTAAAGAATATTTTTACCTATCTCTCCTATACCATCTGTTTTGCCCCCCATAGGTTATTGCACACACTCCAGCAGTGTGTTTTACATCACTTAGATGGTGGGGATGGACTCTCTGTGTCCTTCCAGCTGGCTCCTTCTCGCTGTGTTCCTGTTAAATGTTTAAATGTGTGTTTTTTTTACTTATTATAGTTACATTGTACTTCGTTGTTCTCCGTAAGCCGCCTTGGGCATTTGCTTTGGCATGGGAAAGGCAGGGTATAAGTTCTTCAAATAAATAAAATACTTTGTTCATCATAGCAGCAGTGAAAGGGCCTGTCCCCTTACTTTTGTTGCATTTGAAGTATGCAGAGTGTGGAGGGGTTACTGGGCCTGAAAGTGCAATCCTAACCTGGAGTTAGGCTGGCAAAGTTTGGCCGGCACAAGGACCACCGTAAAGTATGTTTGGACCACTCTCTGAGTCAGAGAGGCCAGCACACAGACGTGAGCCATCCTCCCTGACTCCGAGAGTGGTCCAAACATGCTTTATGGTGGCCCTTGTGCCGGCCAAACTTTGCTGGCCTAACTGTGCCTATCGAACTCCAGGTTAGGATTGTGCTCTAAGTCATAGTAGCAGAGAAGTCCTAAGACTTTTTTCAGTGCTCCATTACGAGGGGAGACAGAACTGAGTTGGGCAGAAAGGGACCCCTCTCTCCTCACTCCTCATCACAAAAAAAGAACAGCTGTGGCAAAGTGACAGCTTTTCTTGACCAACATCTGGGATGGAGTGGATTCTGAAAGAAAGAGACAGGGATCAGATTGGCCAAGCTCCTCAGCCCCATAGGCCTTCTGTGCCTGTGACAGATGAATGGCAGCTGGAAGAGCAGACGGTTGCCATTCCTTATGGCTCCGTCTCTTGGATGTGTAAGCCTTCAGCCAGGTATGAGAGTCTGTCCAGAATGAGCAGGTTGCCAACCCACAGAGGACAAACTGGAAGTATACTAGTTGCTTCTGCTCATGCTGTAGGCTTCCCTTGTGCTTTGCGTAGCACTAGGTGTGGAAAAGGGCCTGTCAGAGAGCTGCATGGAGAAAGTAAGAAGAAGCACAGAGGGACAAATGAGGACTCGCAGCTGCTGCGTTAACATGATAAATCTTTATGGGAAGTGCTTATGTGACAGCAAATCACCTGAGTGCCCCTTACCTCAGCCTCTCTCCCCCATTGGTCAGACTGATCCTGCAGAACAAAAGGACTCTCGAGTGTGTGGGCAGCAGTAACAACATAAACACTAAGGAGAGCCCCGCTGGATCAGCTAAATGATAAGTGGATTGTTCCATTGTGTAGCCTTATCTGTTTTCAGTGTGCAATGTGATGAGTGAAAAAAAAAAGAGATCATTATTCCTTCCACAAATGTGGTAGCTCAAAGCCACATTATTTATTTATTTATTTATTTATTTATTTAATTAATTAATTAATTAATTAATTTCTACCCCGCCTTTCTGCCCCATGGCACCCAAGGCGGCTTACAGCATTAAAATACAACAAAAACACAGTATTTGACCATTAAAAACAATAGTTAAAAACAATAGTTCAGATAATTAAAATTTAAAATTTAAAACAGCCACCCCCATGGATCCTAAAAAGAGAGTATAAAAAACCAGCCAGCCTGTCAACAATTAAAAGCTTGTTGGAATAAAAAGGTCTTCAGCCCCCACCGGAATATTGCCAAAGAGGGAGCAGTTCTTAGTTCTAAGGGGAGGGTATTCCAAAGTCAGGGGGCCACTACCGAGAAGGCCCTATATACTCCTGGTGGCGGCACAGTCAAAAGGCCCCCCCCCCGATGATCTCAGAGCACGGGTAGGATTGTATGGAAGGAGGCGGTCCCTCAAATACCCTGGACCCAAGCCATAAAGGGCTTTAAAGGTCAAAACACTTTGAATTGGGCCCGGAAAGGAACCGGCAGGCAGTGTAGTCGCCGAAGCAACAGCTCAGCAGAGTCAAACCGATGTGCCCCAGCAACCACCTGAGCAGCTGTGTTCTGTACTAGTTGTAATTTCCAGACCGTCTTCAAAGGCAGCCCCACATAGAGCGCATTGCAATAATCTAATCTGGATGTCACTAAGGTGTGGGTCACTGTGGCCAGGTCTGCGCAGCTCAGGTATGGTCGCAGTTGGCGAATCAGCCGAAGCTGAGCAAAGGCTCCCCTGGCCATCGCCACCACCTGGGACTCCAGGTGCAGCTGCGGATCCAGGAGAACCCCCAAACTGCGGACCTGCTCCTTCAGAGCAGGGCGGTAGTCCAATACCCGAGCTGTAGATTTCCGAACCAAAAGCACCTCTGTCTTATCCGGATTTAATTTCAGTTTGCTCGCCCACATCCAGCCCCCAACTGCCTCCAGACAATGATCCAGGACCTCAACTGCCTCCTCTGAATCAGGGGGAAAGGAAAGATAGAGTTGGGTGTCATCAGCGTATTGATGGCACCCCACTCCAAACCCCCAGATGACCTCTCCCAGCGGCTTCATGTAGATGTTAAATAGCACGGGGGGGGGGATAAGATGGATCCTTGTGGCACTCCAAACTTGGCACCCGGGGTGCCAAATAAGCGTCCCCCAACACCACCTTCTGGGATCTGTCAGCCAGGAAGGAGCGGAACCATTGCAGAACAGTGCCTCCAAGCCCCAACCAGGCTACCCGACCCAAAAGGACACCCTGGTCGATGGTGTCAAAAGCCATCTGTTGCAGAAAAAAATGAGAAAAAATGCATTGTGGCACTTTAAAGACCCACATATTTATTGTGGCAAAAGGTTTTTCTTTGACTATGATGTTTACTGTTTGACATTTATTAAGTGCTCTCAGTGTACCATATAGAGGATGCATAATGGTGCAATCTGATTATTGCTTTGCAGAGTAGCTGGTGTAATGCACATTTAACTTAGCCAGCAGCTAATCTCTGGTCATGTGCACCAGCCTCCAGAGACTTGAGTCTGACCATGATCATATGGGAAAGGTATGGCAGAGCAGAGAACTACCTAGCTGAATTCTTTTAAGCCCATTTGGTTTGACGCAGTGGGCTGCCTCTCCAGAGGTCTATAGCAATTGCCTCCTTTTAAATATGTTCTTGACACTTGTAAATCATTGAACAATTGCACTAAAGAGCTATTACCTTTGGCTGACATGCACCTCCTGGAGCTGGAGGCCACTCTCCAGACTGCAGCCTGGTCTCTGCCAAAGGTTGACTTGATAGTGAACCAGTCTCCCCACAGGCCCTTGATCATAACCAAGAGATTCAAACCCTGTTACTGTGACTTGACCTCATTGTGTCAAGCTGTCTATATGCTTGTGGCCACTTTAATTTTGTTAGGAGTCAGGGAGGCAGGGAGACATATCGGTGACATGGCGTACTGTCAAATGGAATTATAGCCTTTTGCTCTCTTTCTTGCTTATGCGGCTCAAAGCAGGAATAATTAGATAAACGGAATTGACATATCACTCATTGCACTGGCTTAGAGCGAGCAGCATCTCAGTGTTCAAGATCAGCCACTGCCTCAGGGTCACTGTAGCCTCAGATGAAGGCTCATGAAGAAGCAGGAGGAATCATTACAGGATCTGGAGGCTGAGGATAGCCTAAGAGTTTGAAAATCCTATCCCATGGCCACTGACACTAATGGCTAACACACATGATCCTTTCAGCTGAGAAGTATGCTGGCTTCAGCTGTGTAGCACTGGCTCAGTGTAGCACATACTGTGTAGGTACGTGCTCAAGGAAGAACATATACCCAGACATGTCATGTAGCGGGTACGCAGGGGTACGCGAGTGCCTGTTCCTAGGATTAGGGCTGGCCCCGCCCATTCACCCGCCCACTCGTCAACTCCGTTGGCGCTCCGCTCTGCCCCCTGCAATGTTTGAATTGCCTGCACGTTTGAGTTGCCTGCACGTTCTCAGAGCCAGGCAGGCAGGCAGGCAGCGGAGCGATGGAGACCGACGGCAGCAGCAGTGTGAGCAGGTAGGCTGCCTGGGGCACCTCCCAAGGAGGTGCAGTGGTTCCTGGGGGCGGTTCCTGGGTTCCGGCTATGACCTCAGTTCCGGTGGGCGGGCCCCGACACAAGTGCCAATCAAAAGTGAGTACCTGTTGCTAAATCGTTTAGATGCCATTACTGCATATACCCCGATGCCAGTTGGTCTGTGATGAACAGAATGAAGTCTGCCATGTTGGCCACTGAGGGGTAGGAGTTGCTCAGGTTTTTTTATGCCTTTGCATTTTGGCAAGGAACATAAAAAGAACATAACAGGAACCCTGCTGGATCAAACCATCCCGTCTTTGACAGGTCAAAGAGTCCATCTAGTCCAACATGTTGTTTCCAGTCTGATGCCCCTGAACAGCCCACAAACAAGGTATGTTGGCAAGCTCATCAGGGCTCATGGCAACTTAAACATCATGGGCGTAAACCCAAAGCACAAGATTATGAAGTACCTACATGGGGCTGTGAGCTCCTGGGAGGAAGGATGAGCTACAGATAGAAGGAATCAGTGTAACTCATAACATTATGCAAAAGTGCATGGTGGCACTTTTCTAAAGAAAGGAGATTAACTTTAAGGCAAAATCAAACTGAGCATATAGCAAACACCCAACCCAACAGCAACGAGGGAGATGTACTTCAGTAATAAAAAAAAATTGTACACCTAGACAGAAAGAGACCCATATAAGGAAGTATAATTTATTTATTTATTTATTATTTATTATTAGATTTGTACCCCGCCTTATTGTGCCCGAAGGCACCCAAGGCGGCATTACAATATATATATAAAAACAATATAACAATTCACAATTAAAAACAATTAAAACAGAATTAAACAATACAATCAAAAATTAAGAACACAATTAAAAACAAATTTAAAAACAATATAAAAACAACAAGCCCCGTGGGTTATAATAACCAGCCAGCCTGTCAACAGTTAAAAACTTTTTGGAATAAAAAGGTCTTCAGTCCCCGCCGAAATATAAACAAAGAGGGAGCAGTTCTCAATTCTAAGGGGAGGGTGTTCCACAGTTGGGGGGCCACCACCGAAAAGGCCCTCTTCCTGGCTGCCGCCCCTCTCACTTCTCCTGGTGGCGGCACAGTCAGGAGGGGCCCCCCAGATGATCTAAGAGTACGGGTTGGATTATATGGAAGAAGGCGGTCCCTCAAATACCCCGGACCCGAGCCGTAAAGGGCTTTAAAAGTCAAAACTAGCACTTTGAATTGGGCCCGGAACAGAACCGGCAGCCAGTGTAGTCGCCGAAGCAGCGGCTCGACAGAGTCAAACCGACGTGCTCCAGCAACCACCTGAGCCGCCGCGTTCTGTACTAGTTGTAATTTCCAGACCGTCTTCAAAGGCAGCCCCACGTAGAGCGCATTGCAATAATCTAATCTAGATGTCACTAGGGCATGGGTCACAGTGGCCAGGTCCGCACAGCTCAGGTACGGCCGCAGCTGGCGGATCAGCCGAAGCTGAGCAAAGGCTCCCCTGGCCACCGCCGCCACCTGGGACTCCAGGTGTAGCTGTGAATCCAGGAGAACCCCCAAGCTGCGAACCTGCTCCTTCAGAGGAAGTGCGACCCCATTCAGAGCAGGGCGATAGTCCAATACCCGAGCCGTGGATTTCCGAACCAAAAGCACCTCTGTCTTATCCGGATTTAATTTCAGCTTGTTCGCCCACATCCAGCCCCCAACTGCCTCCAGACAGCGATCCAGGACCTCAACCGCCTCCTCAGAATCAGGGGGAAAGGAGAGATAAAGTTGGGTGTCATCAGCATATTGATGGCACCCCACTCCAAACCCCCGGATGACCTCTCCCAGCGGTTTCATGTAGATGTTAAACAGCATGGGGGATAAGATGGAACCTTGCGGCACCCCAAACCTAAGAGGTCGGGGTGCCGAACAAGCCTCCCCCAGCACCACCTTCTGGGATCTGTCAGCCAGGAAGGAGCGGAACCACTTCAAAACAGTGCCTCCAAGCCCCAACCCGGCCAGCCGACCCAGAAGGACACCATGGCCGATGGTGTCGAAAGCCGCCGAGAGGTCCAGCAGGACTAACAGGGTCGCACTTCCCCGTCCATCCCCCGGCGCAGGTCATCCACCAAGGCGACCAAGGCAGTCTCCGTCCCGAACCCCGGCCTGAAGCCAGATTGGAATGGGTCCAGATAATCCGTTTCCTCCAGAACCCTCTGAAGCTGGGACGCCACCACCCGCTCAATCACCTTACCCAGAAATGGGATATTGGAGACTGGCCGAAAGTTGTTTAAATTTGTGGGATCCAGGGAGGGCTTCTTCAGGAGGGGGCGAACCATCGCCTGCTTCAAAGCAGGCGGGAGCACCCCCTCCCTCAGAGATGAATTCACCACCCTCCCCGTCCACTCGGCCAGCCCTCCCCGGGCAGCTCTAATTAGCCATGCCGGGCAAGGGTCAAGCGGGCAAGCAGCAGGTCTCACACTCCAGAGAATCCTGTCCACATCCTCAGGCTCTACAAGCTGAAAAGAATCCCAAATGGTAGGATAGACAGGTTCCCCAGGGACATCACTAGATATGCCCACAGCAGCGTTCAAGTCATGCTGGATCTGATCGACCTTATCTGCAAAGTGTTTTGCGAACTCGTCACAGCGAGCCTCCGTGTGCTCCTCCCTACCAGTAAGAGGGGCAAGATGTAAAAACCTGCGGACCACACGGAAGAGCTCAGCCGGACGGTTCTCTGCAGATGCAATGGTGGCAGAGAGGTGTGCCCTCTTAGCTGCCACCACTGCTCTGGAATAAGCTTTTAATTGGGCCCTAGCCCATGCCCGGTCAGATTCGGCACGAGTCTTTCGCCACCGACGCTCTAGTCGTCTGCTCTGCCGCTTCATCGTTCGCAGCTCCTCAGAAAACCAAGGAGCCGCTCCGATTCTGCGACTGGGCAAAGGACGCTCAGGAGCGATCTCATCCAGGGCCCTGGCCATCTCCGTATTCCAGAGGTCGACCAGGGCACCGTGTGGGTCTCCAACTCTGGCAACAGGAAAATCCCCCAGAGCCCTCAGGAATCCGTCTGGATCTATCAGCCTCCGAGGGCGGATCATAAAATGTGATCCCCCGCCATTGCAGAGGTGAGAAGCCGCAAGGAGCCTAAATCCCACCAGACAGTGATCTGTCCATGACAAAGGAGTGATCTTAATCTCCTCCACCTCCAGATCACCATCAACCTGCCCCGCAGTAAACACCAGGTCCAGCGTGTGTCCCGCCTCATGCGTTGGGGCAGATATTCTTTGAGACAGACCCATGGTTGCCATGGAGGCCATGAAATCCTGAGCCGCAGGTGTTCCCGGGGCCTCGGCATGGACATTAAAGTCCCCCAACACCAGAAGGCGGGGGGACTCCAACACCACGCTCGAGACCAGCTCCGTCAGCTCAGGCAGGGAGACTGCTGGGCAGTAAGGCGGGCGGTACACCAACAGAATCCCTGTTCTGTCTCGCCCCTCCAACGCAACGCGAAGGCACTCAAACCCGGTGGACTGCTGAACAGGGTATCTGGTGAGACAGATGGAATCCCGATAGACCATCGCAACCCCACCTCCCCGCCCCTGTAGTCGTGGCTGCTGAAGTACCCGGAAACCCGGCGGACAAATCTGGGAAAGATTAACCCCTCCCAGCTCATCCAACCAGGTCTCCGTGATACATACCAGGTCGGCTTTCTCCTCCAAGATTAAATCATGGATAAGAGAGGTCTTATTATTCACCGACCTGGCATTCAGAAGCAGCAGCTTCAGACTCAGGGGACTGTTGCCAGAAGAACCAGGGGTCAGAGGGATGAGGGAAGGGCCAGAAAGAGGGACAGTCTGTCTACGACTGACCCTCCTTCTCCTATACTGTCCGGCCCTGCCCCCACCGCCATATCTTCCGTAACCCGTAACTCTGCTGATGGTGGCCTCCCTGCCCTCCCCTGAGCTCCCTCGAGGTGTCAAGCACATAATTCCGGCGGGAGCGACCTGCAAGCCAACCACCAGCGCAGATACAAAAGACTAAAAAACACAGACACGCACACACACACACTCCCCACCAACAAACCAGTGCAGCAGCCCTCACCCCCCTCACACTGAGGCTTGGGCTGCCGCAGGCCTCTGCCTCTCTCTCACTGAGGCAGAGGTCCTCGCTCCTTCCCTCCCTGCCCCCCTCTCACAGAGGCAGGGATAGCCTTCCACTCTCCTGGCCAGACTCTCACTCCGGCCAGGAAGTCACAATCATACTATCACTCACTCAGTTAAAATGGCTGGTGGTGGCTTGTTGACAGGCGACTAGGCTCCAAAAGTAAAAGCGTGGCTGGAGCCTGATGGTCCACGGGAGATGAACACTGAGGGAAGCAGGCACAACAGCAGATGTTCTTGGCTCCAGTCTCAGCTCCCCAGGCGAAGAGCCACGGGCAAAGAGCCCTTTGGCTCTTGCCAGAGGCTCGCGCCTCCGGCAAGCCAAAGGCTTAAGATGGTACTTGCCTGGAGGGAAAAGCCAAATGGTGCTGTGAGTTGCAAGCTCAGCCTCAGCACAGGTGTTCCAAATCAGGCCTCTCTCCACCCCCAGCAGCCCAGAAGCCCAGAACGGCCTCCGGCAAGCCAAGCTTAATTGTGTCATTAAGCTCAGGCTGATCTTTAGGGACACCAACCAAGGCAGTATTGTCCAATTTCTGCTTAGAACTGGCCGTGGAGGCTTCAAATCATCAGTATTATCTCAAGGCATTACTTCAGAATACCTGGTGCAAGGGAGTGGCAACAGGATGCAGGCATCTTGTTGTCTCGTGTGCTCCTTGAGGCACCTGATGGGCCACTGTGAGATACAGGAGCTGGACTAGATGGGCCGTTGGCCTGATCCAGCAGGGCTCTTCTTATGTTCTTTTGGGCTGGCCTCACACTGCCTGGTGTGATATGCAGCCTGCTGGGTTTGATTTTGATCCTGTCCTCAAAGCACAGGGCCTCCATGTTGAAGCGGACCTCTTGGGGGGAACTCTCTCAGGTTTCATAGATGTGGTTGTTTACTGTATTTTTAACCCATCACTTTAAAACGGAATGCCTCTTCACAAGGCAGCTGATAAATTAGGACAGTCACAATACATAATACAGTACTGAACATTTATACAGTGCTTTGTGAGTGTGCAAAGTGTTTCATGTGTAAGGTAAGTATTCCCATCCCCCATACTGCAGCTAAGGCTTGCCTAAGGCTGCCTGATGATTTCATAGCTGAGGTGGAGTTATTCAGACTGTGGAAGCCCTGACTCGTGGGTTAGGCATCTCGGCCACTTCGTGACAGCTAATAAGAGAATTAGTGGAACTAATTAGTGGAACAATAATACTGTACAGCAAACATATCAAATAGCATAAACATAAAATGAGAAACAGATCAGTAGCATTATTTTATGACAACCAAAAAATGCATTGACGAATAAACATTTCATCTGGTTCTTTAAAAAAACAAACCACTTTGGTTTGTTTTAATTCCCATGTCACATCATAACTAGAACTGACCATTTCAAAGCCAGGGGCCAGACAGTGGCATGGCTACAGGGGGTGGTGCAGTAAGTACAACAGTCGCTGCAATGCACCATGTAAGCTGCCCTTCCCACTCACTGTCATAGCCATTATGGGCTGTGCCGGCAACCCACTGGCACATCGCTGTTGCTGTGTGGAATGGTTCTGACAGCAAGTGGGAGGGGCTGCTTACATGCTGCATTGTGGCACCTGCAGTACTTAATGCCCCCCAATAGCTATGCCACTGGGGCCAGGCTTATAGCTCTGCTCTGCATCTGCTCTGTAGAAGTATCTGCTCTAACATAGCATTATTTGACAAAGGGTGCAATTCTAACCCGGAGTAAGGCCGGCACAGTCAGGCCAGCAAAGTTTGGCAGGCACAAGGGACACCGTAAAGTATGTTTGGACCACTCTTGGAGTCAGAGAGGCCAGCATACAGATGTGCGCCATCCTCCCTGACTTCGAGAGTGGTCCGAACATGCTTTTCGGAGGCCTTTGTTCTGACCAAACTTTGCTGGCCTAACTCTGCCTGCCTAATTCCAGGTTAGGATTGTGCTCAAAGTCTCCAAAGTCTTCAGCAATGGGTAGGGTTACCAGATGCAAACTGGGACAGAGTGCCTATACCTTTAACCATTGTATAGCAGTGGGAATTCTGGCAGCTGCAGCTCATCATGGAAGGGTTTCAAAAGCTGCATCTGCCCAAATTTCCTCTTCTATGCAATCGTTAAAGATACAGGCACTCTGTCCCAGTGTGTACCTGGTAACCCTAGCAATGGGGGCTGGTGAGCTGAAAGGAGTATCATAGTAGTGCTATTATTATGAGCACCCATTGAATAGTGCTGGTGATGTCAGTGGTATTGAATGCACTTCCTACTCCATATTTTTTAACTTTTCAAACACACTTTTTACTTCATACTATTTTTTAAAAAACAGACTTTAAAAGAAAAATTATTATAAACAGTAAACAGGATTTAAAGTGTAAATCCTTACAAAGGACTCCCCCCCCCATGAACCTGTCCACACACCACATTCACCATCTGCAGCTCTGTGCCACATCCCACTGTCAAAGAAGGCGCAATTCGTAGAGGCACAGGACAGGGGCTTCTCAGTGGTAGCTCCCCAAGTGTGGAACTTCCCCTTCCTATGAGGCCCAGCTGGGAACCCATGACTTGCTTATTCTGTTTGGCCTTTCTGTTTGGCCTTATGTTACATCTTTTTGTCCTTTGCCTTTGCTTATTAGTTGTTTGTGGCTTTGATATTTTAAGTGAATTTTATCGTTCTTTTATGGAGATTGTAAGCAGCCTTAATGATCCTTAATTGGAACAGAAAAGTGGCCTATAAATGTTTTAATAGATAAAATTAATACATAAATCAAAGACATGTAGCCCTTCTAAGATGTGCAAAGCTACCCACTTCTTCATAAATTCTTCATCATCATTTGAAGATTGTCTTTTCTTTCTTCTCTTTCCTGTTTTAAGCAAAGTATTCTCCTTTGATGAATGTGTGCATCTCCTTTCTTGCACCACAACAGATATCTCCTGGTGTCTTTTTAATTCCAAAAGGAGGAGGGGAAAAGAACAAACATAATTTTTCTTCTGCCTGAAGGCCAACCCTCCTCTTCCATTATATGGTTCCATAATCATGCTGCCGTTACAGTCCCTTGCTATAAGATTAAAGAGAGAGAGACTGCTGTTCCCGAGGAAAAAAGAAATAGATTATTTGCAGGAGCCCCATTAAAGGGTGAAACAATCAGGATGCTGCTGAAATTATTGCTTTACGCATAATTTGAAATGTGATGAATTCCTTGCCTTTTTGCTCCATCAGTCGGAGCAAATGCAGACAATCAGCTTCTAGCCAGGAAGCTCTTGTGGAATTGTGGATGATAGCAAAAAGAATGCTAGTGGAGAAAAATTCCGGGTGGATCCCAAGTTGCAGGAATAGTTCTTGGTTCCCTGTAAAAGCCTGATGAAGAGAGAGATGCCAGGGGGATAGTCCAGGAGCACAGCTGCCAAGTAAGCTGTCCCTTTTGGGACAGGGAGCCATTTAGCTTTATTATTACTATTTGCCTGTAAACCGCTTTGTGAACTTTGTGTTGAAAAGCGGTATATAAATACTAGTGATTGATAGTGATTGATTGATAAGTCTTGGTTTTAACCCCAGTGGTGGACCCAGTTGAGTCTCTGCCCCAGGGCCAGGAGCAGTGATTGCCGCCCCCCCCCCCGTGCCAGCACCCTGTCTCTGCCACACCCCCAGTGTCTGCAAATGCTTCATTTTGGACTGATCCAGGGGTGGGCGGGCAGGCAAGTGAGATTCTGCTTGCCACTGGCAGCACCAAGTGTCTCTGTGCCACCCCCTCCCCTCCACCAGCGCACCACCCAGCGACCCATGACCCCCAAACAAACAGTTAGGATCACCACTTAACTGTTTAACCCTAAACTCTAAGCAATGGAGCCAGCCATTCTAGTGCATACTAGTTAAAGGGAAATGGTTTTGAAAGTGCCAGAGTTGTAAAGTTTTGAAAGTGTCCTTCCTTCTGGTCATAGCTAAGTAGAATAATTTGCATGTGCTTGTGCAACATAGTCCACTAAATCCATGGAAAGCAAAAAAACAAAAACAAAAACAAAACACCTGGTGTCATGTCTCTTATCCAGGATGTGAAGCCTGAGAGTTTGGGCTGGTTGGTTTCCTCAACCATTTTTTGGTTCAGACATGATTTCAAGCATGTCCTGTGTTCCCTTGCACTTCTTTTTCTGTCTTGCCCCCTCCCTCTCAACCTGGACCAGGAAGGTGTCTGCGTCATCTCCCAGTATACGATCCACTACCCTCTTTTTTTGTCTCTTGCAGGCACATTTCTTTCAAGAGGCATTTGCCCAGGCAGATGCACGTCTCCAGTGTGGACTATGACACAGAACCACCAGCAGTAACAGAGCAGCCAACTTGCATAGGTCGGATCAAGCCAGAGCTCTACAAACAGAAATCCGTGGACTCGGAGGACCCCAAGAAAGAGGCAGAAAAAAACTGTGGGAAAATAAATTTTGCTTTGAAATATGACTATGAGAACGAGATGCTGATTGTGCGGATCCTCAAGGCTTTTGACTTGCCTGCCAAGGACCTCTGTGGCAGTTCCGACCCCTACGTCAAGATCTACCTCTTGCCAGACAGGAAGCGCAAGTTCCAAACACGTGTTCATAGGAAAACTCTCAACCCTACCTTCGATGAAAGCTTTCAGTTTCCTGTTCTCTATGAGGAGCTGACCAACAGGAAACTCCATCTTAGTGTCTTTGACTTTGACAGATTTTCCCGGCATGACATGATCGGGGAGGTGATCTTAGAGAACCTCTTTGAGGCCTCTGATCTCTCTCGAGAAACCTCCATCTGGAAAGATATTCAGTATGCCACAACTGTGAGTATCTGTTCTTGCCATTTCTGTGGAGAAGGTATTATAGGACACTACTGTGGGACACTACTGTGAATAATCCATAAGCCATGTTGCACGTTGAAGCAAAAGTCCCAGTACAGATACACCATCTGATCTTCTTTTGGAGATGTGCATGGCACTCCCAGTTCTTGTCTTCTTGGGTTGGTAAGGAAACTCACCTAGTTCCTTGCTAAGCTTAGTTCCTTAGCAAGCTGTCAACCACATCACTAAGTTAAGCTGGTATCTGTCCACCATAATTACAATAATTCATTTTATGGCAATGTAGCCAGAATCTATCCTAATCTATGCTGGTAATTAAATGTTCAGGTCCAGAAGGGAGGGGCAAAGTGAAGGCAGTCTCCAGTTTTTCTCCCTGATCCAAATCATCTCCTTATTGCTCAAACCGCTAAACATGGCTTGGAAGATTTTATAAGGGTCTGTCTATCCCGCATGATTTCTGCTGTTGTTTCTTGCTGGTGGAAGGTTTATCTGCATTTGTTTGTGTTGGCCACAGCTTAGTGGTGATGTTCAAGGAAATCCACTACCTATCATTTCTTAGGTCCCAGACTCAGGATCTACTCTGGGTTTTGAGTTATTCAGACCCTTCATTTGGGAACAATGGAGGATGCAATATGCAGCATTGCATTGTTTTGGATTTTTTTTTTTTAGATGACTATGCTTGGAATGTTGTATTCTAATGTTATGAGAGAGTTTGAGAATGCTGAGGAAATTGTGTGGGGAAAAGAACCGTGCAATAACGACCAGAAACTATGGACAAGGGTCCAGCCCAGACCTTCATTTGCTTGCATTTCAGGAAAAATGTCCATGCATGTTCAGCATTGCAACCATACTGTCTGAAATTTGCTTTTCTTAAAGAAGCACTGAAGCTGCAAGGCATGACATTAGTTTCCATATTCTGACCTCCAATTTACTATTATATGCATAAAAAGCGCACGCACACACACACCCCATTTATGGTACAAGAATGGCAGTTGAAGCAGATCAATTTCAGTAGTGGTCCTCCCAAATGTTCAAGCTTCTTCGTCTTTTGGCACCCCCTCCTCATGCATGTGCTTCCATTGTGCTGGGATCACTTTGGACACCAAGTATGGCCAAAACTAAATAGGGTCTGGAATACATTGTATCCCCGTCCAATTCTAAGGGTATCCCTGTCCAATTCTATCCAATTCTAAGAGCGTGAACTCCATCCCAGATCAGGACTTTATTGAGAAGGAGCCAATACAAGAACTGTTCTATTTCGCTCAGTATCATGCAGGGGGCCCAGAACATGGTACAAGGGCCAAACCCGGCAGACTTTATCTGTCCCTCAGTATGTGGTGAGGAAACGTGACTGTTTCTGCCCACATCAACCTGCTGACGGGGGATAAATACAGTGCCACCTCGGTATCCAGTGGGATTCTGTTCCAGAATTCCCCACAGATATTGGGGTCACCATTTAAATGCCTTTAAAAAAAAGAAAAAAAGGGTCAAAATCACATTTCTCGCCTTTGCACAGTCAAACTGCGGTCAAACAACAGGCCTCTTGAGGCTAAAAATAGCACAAAAGACGCACTTGTGGGTCTCCCAGCATTTGGGTGTATACTGCGTTCAGTCACCAGAGGTGCTGAATGGAATGGAATGGAATTATTATTATTATTATTATTATTATTATTTATTGTCATTGTATTACACAATACAATGAAATTCGTTGACACCCGGAGACCAAACCAACACACACATTGAATTCCCAACAATCCCCCCCAATCCCCACACTCCCCGCCCCCCTTCAAAAAATTCCTCCTCTGAACACAAACATCCACACAATAGGAAATAATACACAACAGGAAATCCACACAATAGGGAATGATAAACATCCACACAATAGGAAATAATACAGTCCGACTGCCCCTATCTACTGGTACTTCAGTTCATTGTTCAATGCTGTTATGGCTCTAGAGTAAAAACTGTTCTTAAAACGTGTTGTCCGAGTTTTAATAGTCCTATACCTTCTGCCAGAAGGCAACAATTCAAAAAAGTTGTAAGCTGGATGGGAAAAGTCTCTAAGGATATTATGTGCTTTCCTTAAACAGCGGGTGGCGAAAATATCTTCAAGGGTGGGTAGCTGGAGCCCGATGGTATGCTGGGCCACTTTAATAATTCTCTGTAGTGCCTTTTTATCCCCTACAGAGCTGCTCCCATACCATACTAAAATGTTGTATGTGAGGACACTCTCAATGGTGCTACGGTAGTAAGCCAGAAGTAGACGCTGAGAAAGGTTCATCCTCCCAAGCACCCTTAGGAAGTACAGCCTCTTCTGCGCCTTCTTCACTAGCATATCGGCATTTAATGTCCATGTGAGGTCCGATGAAATGTAGGTACCCAGAAATTTGAAACTGCCAACCCTTTCCACCTCCTCACCTCCTCACATTCTGCATTACATTCAACACTTCTAGTGGTTGAATGTGGTATATGCTTACCCCATCCACTTACATATTTAATCAAACCCTTCAGCACATGGGTTCTCCATATATTTATCAACTATTTATTTTCCGGCCCTTGACACCATGTCAGGTATGTGATGCGGCCCTCGTGCCAAAAAGTATAGAGACTCCTGGTCTAATGCAGGTGTCTCCAAAGTGTGGCCCCCAGAGCCCTCCCTCTGGCCCTTGGCAACCCTCCTGCCACAGCTACCCTCCGGCCCCCAGGAGATCGTCAGCCTGATTTTGCAGGGAAAGCTCTTGCCTATCTCTGCTCTCCTTCTGAGTGCTCCGGGGACCTCGGCCTTGCCTGCTCTTGCTCATCAGTGAGAACACGGCCACACACCTCTCCTCCTTCCTGCACCAGGCCCGGCACAAGCCCACAGGATGCTCCAAGGGCAAGATCTGAGGATGACCCTTTTGGAGCCCGCCTGCTTGTTTGTTTTAACATCTCTCCTTACTGGTCATCTTACAATGTAAATTGTACGGTGCTTGTTTTTACAAATGTCCCAGGGATCACCTTTGAGAATGCAACCCCCCTCCCCTATTCCAAGGGGGGGAAAACCTTCCCATATGTACCTCTCTACCTTAACAAATTAATCTTTTAGCCTTTTCATCCTGGAAGGGAAGGCACACATAACAAGAAAACAGACACCTCTCTGGTCTTTTAAGGAAAATAGCTGTTCCAAGCAAGTGCTTTAATGCCAAATTTGCAAAGGAACACAAAGGAAGAAGGGGTCCTGCTTGAATCTTCCTTTACCACTCTCTTTTTCTCTCTTGCCTTTTACTGCCCTTCATTTATCAATTGGGCTTGATAACAACAGCGGAAAAAGAATGTTGTGGCGAGGTGGGGTGAATTCTGCGGGGTCAATTCTAGGATGCATTTTAAAGTCATTTCTACACAGGTAACAAATGGGAATATCCATAGTGGGATGTCTTTGGGAGGAAATGATGGAAGCTTGCCTGACTAATGTTGATAATATTTGATCCTATTTCATAGTAATCCATATTCCTCTCCCCTTAGGACTTCTGTAGTCACCAAACCACGTATTCCAGAATGGGTGGAGGGAATAACTATGCAGCCAGTCATTCTGCAGTACAGGCATGCCCCGTAGCTGCTAGGGTTCCATTCTGGACTGCCCCATGAATACCTGAAACCGTGAATACTGGGGGTGCCTTTTTAAAGATAGGGGAATATCAGTGATTTTACTGCAACAAGGTAAAAAAAAAGAGAATTGTTTAATGTTCTCCTATCTTTTTAATAGGTGTCCCAGTGTCCATGGCATCCGTGGATAACTGAAACCATGGATGAGGAATCAGTTGATACCAGGGCACACCTGTATTTTATACTGTGGCACTGAAGTTTGGGGCAGGGTAATTTATTAGTAGGGCCATTGGGGATGTGAGCCCCTTTCCAGCAGCATGGTGTACCTTGTCAATTGTCAAAAAACTGATGGTGTGCCCTGAATGTTTTGTCACCTTATTAGTGTGCTGTGAGATGAAAAAGGTTGAAAAATAGTTTCCCTAGAAGTTCCCTTGCACAAATAGTATTCCCATCTAGGGCTTCTGGTGCTCTAATATTACTTCTGCTGGGCCTATCAACAGCAGCAACACCAGCTCCTACAAGGGCAGTTAGGAAGACGAGCAACCCTGGGCCGACTTTGGCTCCTCTCTCAACTTCCAGAGACCCAGTGCAGAGACCAATGGGGAGAACCCACCCATGATCTGTATCAGGGATCTGGTAAAGACACCTGTCTGAAACCCTGCAGCATTCATCAATAGACATAAGTGAACCAACATTTTGACTCAGTTTGAGACAGCTTCATATGACAGTGTCTGCATGTTCATGGCCCACACAATCAGACACCAATAAAAGTCAGCTTTCCCCTGAGCGAAGGCAACTTTTGTTATTAGAGAGACAGGTCACTCTGTACTTCAGCACGATAAGAGAAAGGTCATGGTCTTATGGGATGGGGAAAACAATGACAAATATCTGAGCACAGTCAGCTTGCTGAAGGGCAGGTTGCTAATGAGTTGTGCCAAACACTGTCCTTTCACTGTCATGCTGGCTCCTGCAGACCTGATATTTAGATGTACAGCAACTGGGTCTTGCACATACAGAAGGTGGTTGGGTAGAGCCTTTAAGGGGTTCATGCGGAATCTGTCCCTTCTGCAAACCGGGAGCCTGTGCTGCCCATCACCAGGAAGGACTTGGCAACACTTTTGCTTCTGAGCCACAGGGACAGCGAAAGCCTAATCAGAAAGATGTGCCATAAGAAGGAAAAAAGCCGCTTGCTTGCTTTGAATGTCACAAGCAAAAACAAATGGGACAAATATGTCTCACTGCTCTATGCAGCTTTCAGTAACTAGCACCCAAAATACCCAAGGTGATGAGTTGGTAGGAACAAGGTAACTTCTATTGGAAGACCAAGCATGGGCGAAGCAGTGATGGACTGGATATTGCCAGGTTTGTTCTGAAAAGCAAATAAGAGGCAAATAAGAGAAGTAAGAGGCTTCTCTTCCCAGGGCGGGATGGAATGTACTTTTTCTATGAGGATTTTTTCTTTCACACAAGAGCCAGAGCAATACTCGAAGCAAGACAAATCATCCACCATACCTGCCTAATTGTTTGTTTTAAGCATTTTTTCCTGGCTTTCTGGGATAGTCAGGGATAACTTGCCAGATATGGTAGTAAGATGACCGGCTGGGGAGGCTGTGTGTCCATTCTTTGTGTGATAAGGTTATGAAATGGGCTTTAGCTAAGGCTTTTTCAGAAGTGGAAAAAATGTCGGTTTTTAGAGAAGGCAGTCTATCAATGATAAAATAACTAAAGGTAAAATGTTTATGGGTTTGGCAAAGTGCAATGAGTCATGGAGCTTACACAGATCTCACTGTCAGGCCTGTATAATAAAATGAACTCTGATGTATATAGATGTCTGATCAGCTACACTTGCTTTATGACAAGCACAATCGCTGCATGAACACGAGTTCATGGTGTTTCCTGCAGCTGTGTGGCCAAAATGCACATACGTATACAGGGTGTCCACAAAGTCTCTTTACAATTTCAGAAATCACGAAAATGCAAATGATGAGATATGTTGATGAAATTTATTTTACATACTAAGTTATTATTAAAGTTTGTACTATTAATTGATGCAAAATAAACTTCAATATATGCTCCTAATATTGTATACTTTCCATACATGTATCTCTTCATTTGTTTTTGTAATACAAGTTTGAAATTGTAAAGAGACTTTGTGGACACCCTGTATAATTTTTTATTAAACATCTAATCCCTATTTGTGAAACTGATGGGATCAGCTTTGACACAGATCTCTCTCTCTCTCTCTCTCTCTCTCTCTCTCTCTCTCAGTGCCTTGACAGCTATATGCCAGTTCAAATGTTATATTTTTGGGTATTAGAATGAATGAATGGTTTCTATGTGATCCATTGAGCACCCCTGAAGTTAACTTGAATGAGGCAACATGGAACAGAAATTAAATATCTTCCATAGAAATGTGGAGATTGGTGGACAGGGTTTTCCTGAAATGTATTTTAATATCCTTGTGTTGTAGTGTTTTTTTTGGGGGGGGGGAATTTAGTTTTGTTTTTTTTAATTTAAATTATCTTGCTTATTTCCTAAACTACAAAGGTGGTGTTTGAAGTTCCCTAAGCTTGTATGCACGATGAGGTTTGCCCTTTGTTTCCCAAAGCCTATATAATACCACATATTGAGAATGTAGATTGGGGTTTCCCCACAACAAAATGACTGAGGGTGCAATCCTAACCTGGAGTTAGGCCAACATAGTTAGGCCAGCAAAGTTTGGCCGTCACAAGGGTCACCGTAAAGTATGTTTGAACCACTCTCGGCGTCAGAGAGGCCAGCAAGCAGACGTGCGCCATCCTCCCTGACTCCAAGAGTGGCCCAAATGCGCTTTATGGTGGTCCTTGTGGCAGTCAAACTTTTCTGCCCTAACTGTGCTGGCCTAACTCCAGGTTAGGATTGCGCCCTGAGAGAGAATCGAGAATTTCTGTTTATTGCAAGGAAAACTGCACTTATATGTATGCACCCTTCATAATTAACAGCTATACTTGATTACTTTGCTGTTTTGATGTCATTACTTTTTGTACCCAAGTTCAAAATGTAATACTGTACTTCAGTGGTTCCCAAACTTTCCAATATCACCTAAAAAAACCCATTTTGCCAGCCACTCAAGCCTCTATGGCTATAATGGTGATTGGCCAGCAGTGCTCCTCCCACCCCCCAAGTAGCAAGTTGCTTAACCTTTGATGCACATAGTTTAATCTGCCCTATCAGTTTTACAGCTCACCAAAAATTGGGTCATGACTCTCTGTTGGGCCACAGTTACACAGTCTGGAAACTGCTGCTGTACTGACTCCCTTTGCTCAGCGCTCCCTGTTTGCATATGAGCCATCATCAGCTTTGTTTAGATAGTAAATGGCTTGTTTAGGAGGGACAAATGTGGATCGGTTGACAGGTTGGCAGTAAAGATCTCAAGAGAACTGGGCTCACACTTCCTGCCATTATTCATTAGCAATACTTCCGCAGGCGAGCCATTGCGGGACATGAACAAATTCCCCTGCTGTTTTCACATTTCCCACTTGTCTATTACTTGCTCTGAGAAACGATTCGCTAACCTGGAATCCCATCCCTAGTGTTGGAACTCTCACTGTTACCAAGAAATAGATTGCTTTCTTTGCCTTCATATGACCGTTTGATTTCCTGGTGCCTTTGTCTGGATTTCCATATCTCAGCTTTCCATACTGCCTGGTTTTGCAGCCTGAGCTTTGCCCTTTCCCCCCACCCTAAGCAGACCCACCTTTGAGAACGATTTCAAGAGATTTTGTTGAAATGGGTCTGTCCTGTCAAATCTTCTTTCCAGGGGGTTGAACAGATCTGTTTTAAGTGAGGAATTACACAATTCACCAAAGTGATTTTTCTCTTGGAGTTGCCAACCCTGGGAAATTGGTTGACTTGAGCTTTGAGGTGGCTGCTTGGGAAAAATTCAGCACTTTGAATGAAAATAACATTATTGTGCAGAGGGACAACCAACCTGGTACTGAACATGTAATCAGTCTCAAAAGGCCCATTGCCAGAAGCCTTTTGTGGTATTCCTGCCCTACAGTGCTGTATTCACCCCCTACATCATTGCTCTCTTTTGAGGGCACAGTCTCATTACTCCTATGCAAAGCTCTCCATTTATCATTCTAATAGCATAAGTGTCTCACAGGTTTGCAAACACTCCTTTAATGTTGCAGTGATTACTTACAGCCCAGGAAACCATAAGATCCTTTAGCAGGTGCTGCTAATTTTACCAAGCCCAGCTTGTTTCTCGCAATAGTCCTAATAATCAGCATCATAAATATGCATTAAGACATTGCCATACCTCGCCCAAGGATACTAATGCTTTCTTCCTAATGAAGTTCTTAATCACTCCCCCTTAGAATGTTGCAGACAAGCAAGTTGAACCTAATTTTCCTTAATACTGTTTCAGAGATGTGGTTTGGGGCAGAAAGGTACAGCAACACCATTAGGCTGGTTAAAGTTGGATGCAGGACACAGTGCCTTCAGCGATTTGAAGGTGGAGATCAATGCTTGGAGGGTCTGCATTTCCTGGAGTGGCATTAGAGGCAGGTCAGGTATCGGCAGAGGACCCACACCCATCAGAGGGCCAACCTGGCCTTTCTAACTCCTGAATCCTTAGTACAGTTGACAGGTGATAACATTCAATAGGCCATCAAAGGGCACATGGGGGGACAGTGCAGGACATAGTCTCCAGGGCTCCAGCATCCTGGCAGTGTCCACTCTTATCTTTTTCTTATTTTATCTTTTTCTCTTATCTAGTTTTTGAGTGCAATCCTAACCTGGAGTTAGGCTGGCATAAGTCCCTTGTGCCGGCCTCCCTGACTCCAAGGGTGGTACAAATGCGCTTTACAGTGCGTTTGCAATAGTCCTAGGCCAGAACAAGAGACATGTCCCAACCTAACTCCAGGTTAGGATTGCACCCTTCCATTGTTTCCCAGACCCAAAGCCTAACTTAGTTAGGTGACCATGGGACAAAGAAGATATATACAGCCTATCCTCATAATTCATGCTTTCAGTTCACGCAAATTCACTTCTCTGCAGGGAACAAGAGGATCACTGACTTTGCACCATCCACTGTCCATTCTCAGCTAGCTGCAGACATCTTGCAGCCATTCACAGTGACCATTTGGAAGCTATCTGCACCATTCTGACGCTATCCCTGCTGGCATTCCTGACAAGGTTAGCTAGCATTCATTCTAGTCCAGCAATTTTCAACCTTTCTCATGGTACATTGACAAAGCACTTAAATTGTCAAGGTACTGCATCAGTTTTTTTTTTTGGGGGGGGGGGCAATTGACAAGGCATATCATGCTGCTGATGGGGGGGGGGCTTCCATCCTTCAGTGGACCTACTAGTAAATGACCCTCACCAAATTCCTCTGGCACACCTGTGGACTGTTCGCAGCACACCAATGTACCATGGCACATTGGTTGAAAATCGCTGCTCTAGCCCACTGATCCCATTGGATCCATGATTCATTATTCACTGATTCATTATCCACTAGGTTTTCCAGGAACCTAAACCCAGTGGATAACAAGAATTGACTGCATGTCACCAGGAGAAGTGAAATGTTGTTCATACCACTTCTAGCTCTTAAATAAAAACAATTGGCTGTTTGGCCAGAATCAGATTTTTCCATTTTTCCTGATGCAGAGGTCTATACAGTCTAACTCCCCCAAATACCATAGTTTCCATATACAGAGGATGAAAGTTTGTTTACGCAGTCATGCACCCATTGTTGGCTGACATAATGACTTCGGCTGGTGGCTCATTAGCTCCCTGGACTATACAGGAAATTAAAATGTTTCTATAATGAGAGAGAAAGGGCTTCCCTTGAACAAGTATTCCTCAAAGGGAAACTGGAGTTCAAGGGAGGACTGAGAGCTGTCAAACCCAGGGAAGTGCTTGCAATGAATTGTAAATCATTGCATGTGGTTTTATCTCTTTCAAGTATGGGAAATGACCCTGGGGTTTTTATAGTGAACAAAACCCTGTTACTCAAATGGCTTGATGGAGTTATACTGCACAAATACCACAGGGCAAAATAAGCTGTTTTCCCTTTTTCTTTCTCATTTCCAGATGAAACAAGTATTTCAAACAATTTATTTTAGCCAGGAGGATGCTAGCAGCTATTAATAGTCATTTCCATTGCCTTTTTCCAGCACCCAAATCTAATTATTGTTTTAGGATTCATTATTTGGTAAAAAAAATCTGCATCAGATGTATAAGATAAAAAAGGCTTCCTTAGACTTGTTTCTGCTCATTACATGGAAGCATTTATTCATATTTCCTTTCAATCACCTTATTGTCTCTCATGTATTGCTTGTATGCTCTTTGGGGCAGGGATCCTGAGTTTGGTTGATGTCCATTGAGAATCACAATTAGATTTTGGACCACTGGAAATGCTAACCATTGCAAAGTCTGCTTTTGTGGGATTTCAAACGATAATTAGGGATGCCCTTATTACTGAATGAGCACTTTCCCTCTTTTCCTCTGATAATGAACTGAGATAGTCCTGCATAACAAAAACAGTGTTAAAAACCAACAAAAACAATATTGGACCAACAAAAGCAATGTAAGACAAAGAAAGGAAAACACTTTTTTCAGTCCTTAATCCAAGTCCTTTAATGCTATATGCTAAGCACAGTGGGTACGGGTGGGGAGATTTCACACAGTGAACAAGAAAAGGGTATTTTTTTCCCCTCTCCCTGTTTCCTGAAGCCAGTGGCATTCCTAGAGGAGGAAATGCTAAGTTTTGCAGGAGCCTCAACTCCTGGGTAAAACTGCCCTCCCACTTTCGCAGCCATTTGCAGCTAAGCATTACCCAGGAGCTTAGTCTCCTGCAAAACGTAGTGTTTTGCCCCTCCTCTCGGAACGCTTCTGTCTGAATCCTCCATCAGACAGAAGCTATCATTCCAAATTGGTTGAAGCCCTGAAGAAGAGCAACATTTTGTGGCCTCAGATAACATATTCAGGAGGCATTTCATACTTCTGCCACCTGCTAATAAAGTAACATGTGTGCACACAGGACAGTAGTCAAGAAGAAATGCTTGAGCCAGGAGAGAGCGCATAGTATAGTCATTAGTCAACAAGAATGTCTTACACTTAGGGTGCAATCCTAACCTGGAATTACGCCAGCACAATTAAGCCAGCACAGCTTGGCCGGCACAAGGGACACTGTAAAGTATGTTTGGACCAATCTTGGAGTCAGAGGCCAGCACACAGACATACGCCATCCTCCCTGACTCCGAGAGTGATCCAAACACGCTTTATGGTAGCCCTTGTGCTGGCCAGACTTTGCTGGCCTAACTCCAGGTTAGGATTGTGCTCTTAGAAAGTTTACCAGTACCTTTACTTGTAAGTAGCATCTGACTCAGCCTTGGCCACCCAATAAACCTTTTTGCACTTATGATTCACACTTTAATGAATGTCAAGTGCGGTGCCCAACAGTGCAGATGAAAAGCAGAAAATACACTCCTGACAGGCAGGACATTGTCTAGCAGGCGTACCCAAAGCCTTCTGCTACAGCGATCTCTGGCTACTGCACACTGAATAATGGATGAGATGAGTAAACCCCAGTTCAGTGCACTGCCTGAATTAGCACACACTGCTGGCATGCAAAGGCAGGTACAATTCTCTGTTCTGTCAAAATCAAACCCTTTTCTCCTCTATTATTTACCTAGATGGGCAAGACAATAAATCCTACTTGAATCCAGCATTCATTTATAGAAGCATTACACTTGCCATCATAACTTCTTCTTTCAGTTCCCAGGGCGGGCTTGGCCACTGCAAATTGAGCACATTTGGAAAATGGCTCTCTAAGAGCATTTTCCCATCTAAAACACTTTCCTAGTTTTTCACTGTCTTGTGTAATATTAAGGGCCATTCAACTAGGATTGCCAGCTCTGACTGAAGCTATTCCTGGATATTTTCCCCCCAACATGGCATCATGTTGACTATTCCTGGAGGACCTGTTGAAATCTCCTGAATTGCTTTCAGTTCTCACCCGGAGATTGATGCTGATTCCTAGAGACCCCAGGTCAATCCTGGAGGGCTGGCAATTCTACTGTAAGCGTGTAACATAGCCTGATGGGTGGTTTGGAGTCTTTTTAATAGTGCAGGGGAGCCATGAAACAGAGTGAAACCATGGTACGGGTTGAAGGGACTAAGACCTTTGTTCCAACCCTGATTTATTTCATAAGAAGAGCCTGGCTGGATCAGGCCCATCTAGTCCAGCTTCCAGTATCTCACAGTGGCCCACCAGATGCCTCAGGGAGCACACAAGACAACAAGACACCTTGTTGCCACTCCCTTGCAGCTAGCATTCTGAGGTAGTTTATTTCTAAACCCAGGAAGTTGCACATACCCATCACAGCTTGTAACCTATGATGGAGTTTTCCTCCATAGGTTTTTCCAATTCCCTTTTAAAGGCAACTTGGTGGCTCAAGAAAAGGAATATTAAACCCATATGTTTGCCAACATTCGCTGGATCATGGAGAAAGCAAGAGAGTTCCAGAAAAACATCTACCTCTGCTTCATTGACTATGCTAAAGCCTTTGATTGTGTGGATCACAACAAACTGTGGCAAGTTCTTGAAGAGATGGGAGTACCAGACCACTTGATCTGTCTTCTGAGAAACCTCTATGTGGGCCAGGAAGCAACAGTTAGAACTGGACATGGAACAACCAACTGGTTTCAAATTGGGAAAGGAGTACGACAAAGCTGTATCCTGTCACCCTGCTTATTTAACTTATATGCAGAGTACATCATGAGGAAGGCTGGGCTGGATGATTCACAAGCTGGAATCAAGATTGCTGGGAGAAATATCAACAACCTCAGATATGCAGACGACACCACTCTAATGGCAGAAAGTGAGGAAGACCTCAAGAACCTTCTGATGAGGGTGAAAGAGGAAAGTGCCAAAATTGGCTTGAAGCTCAACATTAAAAAAACTAAGATCATGGCCACCACTCCCATCACTTCCTGGCAAATAGAAGGGGAAGAAATGGAAGCAGTGACAGACTTTATTTTCCTGGGCTCCAAGATCAGCGCAGATGGTGACTGCAGCCATGAAATTAAAAGACGTTTACTTCTTGGGAGGAAAGCTATGGCGAACTTAGACAACTTAATAAAAAGCCGAGACATCACCCTACCAACAAAGGTTCGCATAGTCAAAGCGATGGTTTTCCCAGTAGCTATGTATGGCTGTGAGAGCTGGACCATAAGAAAGGCAGAGCGCCGAAGAATAGATGCTTTTGAATTATGGTGCAGGAGAAGACTCTTGAGAGTCCCCTGGACTGCAAGGAGGTCCAATCGGTCCATCCTACAGGAAGTCAAGCCTGATTGCTCCCTGGAAGGACAAATCCTGAAGCTGAAGCTCCAATACTTTGGCCACCTCATGAGAAGAGAGGACTCTTTAGAAAAGACCCTCATGCTGGGAAAGATTGAAGGCAAAAGGAGAAGGGGGCGGCAGAGGATGAGATGGTTAGACAGTGTCACCGAAGCGATGAACATGAAATTGGGCGAACTCCGGAAGCTAGTGGAGGACAGGGAGGCCTGGCGTTCTGTGGTCCATGGGGTCGTGAAGAGTCGGACACGACTTAGCGACTGAACAACAACAATGTTTTATAAATATTTTGTAGTAGTTTTTACATGTATGATAATTCTGTGATCTAGTTCTAAATTCCTTGTTTTCTTAGTCCTATTAACAGTGTGATTTGATGTAGTTATTATTTTAGGTTGTAGTTATTTGTTATTCTCCTGATGTATTGGATGTTTTCCTTATTTCTCTGTTTTGTTCTGCTGGTTATTTTTCTTCTTTGACTGTAATAAACGAATGATGGCTTTTAAAGGCATCTAGTCCAGACACCATCAGCACATCCTGTAGCAAGGAATTCCAGAGACCAATTACATCCTGGGTAAAGAAATATTTTCTTTTGCATGTTTTAACTCTTAACACCCAGCTTTAGTGAATGTTCTCTTGTTCGGGTATTGTAATCTAGCACCCCAAGATCTCACTCTTGATCTGTCACAGACAGCTCAGAACCCATTAGCCTATATATGAAGTTTTGATCTTTTTTTCCGCCCCAATGTGCAGTACTGTACATTGAAACATATCTGCCGTTTTGCAACCCATTCCCTCAATTTGAAGAGATCCTTCTGGAGGTCTTTACAATCTCTTCTGGTCTTCACCACCTAGAAAAGTTTAGTGTCATCTGGAAACCTGGCTACCCTCACACCTTATCTCTGCCTCCAGGTCATTTATGAACAAGTTGAAAAGCACCAGTTCCAGGACAGATTTCCTATGGAAGTTTTTTCCCCTGTTTAAAATCATGTGCTGTGGCAGGGGGCAAAGTGGGAAGCATAGTGAGAACCTTGTCGTAAAATCGCCAACATTTTGGTTTCACTGTTTTGTGACTTCCCTGGGTTGCTGTTTAATAAGCCCCACACTGGGATATGTTTTGTAAAGGGGTGCAGAAATTCTCTACCCTCTAGTGTGTGACTGTCTCCCTCTTTTTCAGTGTTTTGTTGAAGTTTGAAGTCCTGGCTTTTCTCACAGGCCTTTTCTGAGTTTTTATAATCTGTTATGCTCTCTGGTGGTTCAGTGCCTTTGCCCTGTGGCTGTGTTAATTGCTGCTTGTTGCTTTTAACGATATTGTATGGGCTTGCTTTTATCATGATGTAAACTGTATTTATCCCTTTAGGGAGAAAGATGGGATAGAAATCGTTTAATATTTTTAAATAATAATCTTTAATGGAAAAATATAAGGTCCCTCCCGTTGTTGATGTGTACAAGCAATGTTTAACAGCACGACTTTGGTTTCTTCAGAAACTAATGGTCGATTCACATGATGAATTTGGTACAGTGGCAGTCTTGGGAGCTCACCAGGTGCCCCCCCCGCACCAGAAGTAATTGGGGTGACATCATTGCATCAGTGCAATCATTTCTGCTTGTAGCGCTGCAAAGCCACTCAGCTTTGCAGTGCTCAGAGCCTCCGATACATGGAGGAATCTTGTGCCACTGCAAGGTTGCTACAAGCAGTGCTCGCCGCCTCCCCATATTGGAGGGATGGGCACTGCTTGAAGCACTGCTTCTCTGAAACGCGGAGAAGTGGGCAGCAGGTGGGGGGAGGGTCATGGTGCCGTCCCATGCAGGGTGGCGCCCAAGGGCATTTGCCCCCTTGATCCCCCAGGTATGCCACAGATTTGGTGTGCTGAAAATATGAACACTTAGTGCATACACTCAGGATATATCTTCACAACATATTTATGTCTGCTTTGTATCAATTTAACTAAGAGCGCAATCCTAAACTGGAGTGAGGCCAGCATAAGCTAAGCAAGCTTCAGCAGGTCCTCAAGCCTGGCTTTTTCACAACATTCCCACACTGGCTAATCAGCTCCACAGTGACCCCGTTCTGCCATAACAAGTACTGCCGCTTGCCACAGCCTGGCATTCTGTCTCCCATCCAAAAATAGACCTGCAGGCAGTACCAGCAGCTCAACCATCAGTCCACACCTCCTGCCCCCTTCTTTAAACAGAAGCAGGAAACCTGCTAGGGAGATGGTTGGGCTGTTGGATGGCAAGATAAAAGTCGCCATGAAGATGTCCATAGGATAAGGAGGATAGGATACAGAGTCCTGGACCATTGGGACCATGTTATTCCATAGACTTTGCAGGGTCTTTCACTCAACTGGGAGGAAGACTTTCAAGGATGGTTTCTCCTGTCTCTGGTTTTTGCATCTTGGTAGCAGCATTGCTTACAGTTTTGGCCCTGGGCAATGGACAGATCTGGTCAGCAGGTGGGAGGAACTAGCACCAGGGTTTCCCCCACATAACTGCAGCCTACCTCATGTGCCACCACCATGGCCAAGAATGGGACTTAACATCCTCATTCTTCCTCCCTTTTTTAGTGCTCAACTGCCTTACTAAGATGCTTTTATTATTACTCAATATCTTAACTCCCTTCTGACAAATGCACTGGACCAGGTGACTGGGAAATGGTTTCAGTCATTGGCCTCCTGCAGTCCTTCCAAGAATCCTGCTGCCCATGGTTCTTAACTGAGATGCTCAGACAACCAGGATCGCCCAAACAGTTTCTCCTGCTCGGGTGCCACCTTGCAAAACATCCAAAACTTGCTTTACTTAGATATGAAGGCTATATATAACTGAATTGTTATTACTTTTATTTTGATTGTCATATAATTATTGCTGTCACAGTCATGCGCATGGAATCTGCTGTGTCCTATCAACCTCCCTATTCCATTAGATAAGTATTGTAATGGTACCTGAAAATAATGATGATCTCTGATCACATGGATTTTAATTGTAATAAAATGATTGGCTAAGCTTTGATTTGCCCCCTAAACTCACACAAAATAACTTAATATTTTGGTTCTGTCATTTCTGGCAAAATTCTGGCAAATATTCTGACACCTGCTGTGATTTTTCATTGAATCTTCTTATGAGTCACACAGTTGCAAAAATACACGATGCTCATTTCAATGATGCCTCCAGCCTTACAGTATTTTTGGTATTCTCATTATCTTCATTTTCATGAGTAAAAGCACCTTTGTGTGTGGATGGACCATAATGTGTTTGCAGTGCAACCCGGAGCAAATCATATACATGCATTGGGGGCTTTTAATTGATGTGAGCAATTGATGACCCTGAAGGAATGGCAATACAAATGCAACTGGCCAAGATTCAGAGAGATGTTCTGTAGCAGTCCTCTGCTTGAGGCTAGGAAAACATAATTCTGTCTGTGAGTTTTTCACAAGCCTATAAAACTCACAGGAGTATGGCATGTGGACTGAACACACAAGAAAGAGCCATAGAAGAGTGCAAAATTGTGAGCCTGACTAGCAAAAGTGACACTTTGCAAAACGTTGATCGCAAGTGTACTGGTCTTGCCTATTCTGCTACCTAATGTTTTAAAAAAGAGATGCCTTCCAGTGTGATTTGAGGGTCTAGCTTCAGCTTAATCTTGCCAGTAATTGAAAACCCAGACACCTTAGGCAGCTTTACGACTTATCTCCAGCATGTTAACAGCCTGTTTCCTTACAAGGTAAGATTGCATTCGGTTGTTCAGTGGTGTGTTTATGATGATCTAGGCTTTCTGGCTCCTTTTCTAGGGAGCAGCTGTTTTGGAATCAACGGCATTTAAATGAGGAATAAGATTTTTGCAGTGCCAGGCAGTAAGAGGCAGACGCAGTCACTCACGTTTTGATCAACCAGAGCAGAAATGAAAGTTGGGCATTATTTGTCAAAGAGACTGAGCACCAGATCCATCTTGCTTAAATTGTCCTGTCATTTCAGCTTTCTACAGAACTTTAGAACATCAGTGTCATAGATTTGCTTTTCTGGGGGCGTTTATCATGGTTTATCACTAGCAAATCATCATGATGAGTGTGAGTAGGTGGAGGGAGAAAATGGACTGAGCAGTCCTAGAAAGAAGCACCCTGAATCTCTGCATTCAGCATGCTGGGGCACACCACCATGTTCTCTTGCAGGAGGTCCAGTGATGTCATTCAGGGGGAACGGACCAGAACGAGCGTTCCGGATCCTAACGGGCTCCGTGGCTGGTTCCGGGTTCCCGACAAGTGCCAATCAAAAGTGAGTTCCTGTTCCTAAATCATTTGAATGACACCACTGAGGAGGTCCTTTCAAGTCACCCAGTGTTGGGTATACAGGGCGGGTTTTACACTCACAATAACATTGTTTAAAGACCTATTTGTTTTGACTGGCTTTTGAGGAGGGAGGTACGAAGGACCACTTTTAAAACATTAACTTATTAACTTTTGTGCTGTTTTTATTTTTGGGCTGTTCTTTTACAATTGTTTTTATGGTTGTTCTTGTTTATCTTTTAATGGGTTTTAATTTTTTAACTAATTTTAATTCTATGATATTATTTTAAAGGGTTTTTTAAAAAAAAATTAATATTGTAAACTGCTTTGAATTTCACAAAAGTGGTATATAAATCAAATAAATAAGCATGGTGAGCGGGACTTATATATGGGACTTAT
>JAJKFI010000078.1:586979-615991 GCA_029204185.1 Lerista edwardsae
GGGACTTATATATCCCACCTTTTTGTTGCAAACTACATCAAGCTGGCTTACAAACAAATAATCATCCAAACAATAAAATTCCATATCAAAATTAAACATCACTTAAAACACAAAGTTAGAGCAGCCATCACAAAAGGTACAAAGTAGCCCCTTAAAAACACAAATAAGTGGCTGGATCTTTCTAGGCATTAACATCACGAAAGAACAAGATGGGCTTTACCACCTATAAAGAGGGAACAGCAGCTGCATTGGAATGTGGGCAATTAATGCCTGAGGCTCCCCAGGAAGCACTGGGCTCAACTTGGGAGTTCAGAAGTCAGGTCTCCCAGGTCCAATGTTCTTCCTAGAGCATTTCCCATTCAGAAGAGTTATGGGCCTCATTTAAACTGAAGTTCCACAAGAGTTTTTCTGGTATGGAAGAAAAACGTGCACATGAGCATGTTCTCTCTCTCTCTCTCTCTCTCTCTCTCTCTCTCTCTCTCTCTCTCTCTCTCTCTCTCTCACACACACACACACACACACAGAGAGAGAGAGAGAGAGAGAGAGAGAGAGAGAGAGAGAGAGAGAGAGAGAGAGAGAGAGAGAATTTACTTTTCTGCAGTCTGAGGGAGCAATCCTAATCTGGAGTAAGGCTGGCACAGTTAAACCAGCAAAGTTTGGCCAGCACAAGGGCCACTGTTAAGCGCATTTGGACCACTCTCAGAGTCAAGGAGGATGGCACTCACCTTACGGGTCCCTTGTGCCGGCCAAACTTTGCTGGCCTAACTATACTATGCCAGCCTGACTCCAGGTTAGGATTGCACTAGAACTGTTCACTCCCAAATAAGCTTCCACAAGGTGGTATTGGCTCCAGGATCTCATGAGCTTCCTCTCCCAGAGAAGGAAAGACTTAAATATAGGAGTTCCTGCCACTCCATATTTCTTTTGCCGCTCTTATTGGTAACACGTAGTATAAAACATATAATTTGTATGCCACTATATTGTGATGTGTTTCTCTTCCCCTTGGACATGTGAACAGGAGAAGCTTCACATTATATGGCACAGTCTACATGTCACCAGGAAGAGGGAGAAAATAACACTGAGTGGCAGCAGCTCCAGGTTTAATGTAAGGTGCACTGAATTCCACTTTTTGTGCTACCCTGCAACTCTACAAACAGTAAGAGTCTGAAACAGTGATGGCGAACCTATGACACACGTGTCAAAGGCGACACGCCATCATGTTTTGGCTGAAATGCCAGCATTCACCAGCACCTGACTACAACTGAGTTTGCTTTACTCATATTTCATTTTTGTAATGAAATCATTTGACATTTCGTTATATGATAATTAGGACCACACATGATTGGACTGCATTTTTTTAAAAAAATAAATGAAACGTAAAGAATTGTTTCTCTTTTATTTGTATGGGGTGACATGCCAGCAGAGTCAAGTTAGGCGTTCTCTTAATTTTTGACATGCCAGGCTCAAAAGGTTCACAATCACTGGCCTGAAGAATAAGGCTGGCAATGAATGACATTGCACATCTCCTCTAGTTCCAAGTAGGCAATGACAGAGAGAGGAAGGGCATATCCTGCCGCAAGTTATATGTTACATATAACTTATCTGCTATTCACCCACTACCTACTTGAAGGAAAGGCACTTTGCCCACATAATACTTTTATATCCTGTCATCTATCAATATCTGAACAATATCAATAAGATAAAGAATAGTTTCCCTGTCTTCTGTTTATATTTATTATAGAGTAGTGGTTCTCAAACGTTTTAGACTGGGACCCACTTTTTGGAATGGCACTTATGTCAGGACCCACCAGAAGTGATGTCATTAACCTGGAAGTGATGTCATAGCCAGACGTGACATCATCCAGCAGGAAGTGCTATCATTGTGGCATAACAAAATGACACTCCTGGAATGCAAACTGGCATTCTTGGATGGTAGCAATTGCACAATCATGAAACATCCCTGACAGAAAGCAAGATTAGATCAAAATATTATGTAAAAGCACTGAACTAAAAACAAAATTAAAAAGAAACCTGTGAAAATTCAAACTGTGAACACTCACAAAAGGAATATAGCAAAAGTAAGTTGTTGTTGTTGTTGTTATTTATTTATTTATTTATTTATTAGATTTTTACCCCGCCTTTATGCCCGAAGGCACTCAAGGCGGCATTACATAAAAATATAAAATTTAACATTAAAAAACAATATAAAAGAGTATTAAAACAATATAATAAAGCAAAATAAAACACAGCAATAAAATTTAATTTCCAAGATGGCTGCTCCCAGCTTTCCCATCAAGGTCGCAACCCATCAAGTGGGTCCTGACCCACAGTTTGAGAAACACCGGTATGAAGTGGATTATTATTTCAGAAATCAAACATGTGGGACAAAGTTCACTTGCCCCCTCCAAATATACTTTGTCCCTCTGTGCACTCTCCATATTTCTTCTGAAACTATCACTGTTCCTCCAGCTGGTTACTGACGACACATTGCTGCTTTGCTCTAATCTTTTTTTTACTCGTAAGTGAACAACCTTAGAATATAGGGCGTGTCATCTAGGTTAGGTTAGACCTAGGTTGGGAATAGGTGCCTTCCTCCTTGCTATATAACATTACACAGGAACTGGGGAAAAGATAAAAGAAAGTGGGAAAAGGTACTTTGATAAGTAAACAGCATGTCTGTAACATTAGAAGAGTGCTTGTCTTTGTAATGGCTTTGTAACATCTGAAAAGTAACTGTTTTTTGCAGCACTCTTGTACTATTGGAGGAATGCTTTGAAAGTGGAAAATTGCCTGGAGGCAGATATGGGGTTAAAGTGTAAAGAGACCCAGGAATGGTGTAAAGCTCGCAGGGAAGCACCAGAAGACCTTGGAAACCAATCACGGGTCTGGCCAAGAATTAGTATTATCATTGGTCACTTGACTCAGCAGTTAAGGCTAAGGTGATTGGATATAATCCCATGATGTGACTAAAGAAGATTCCTATTTAAATCCACAAGGTATTGGGCTGGGTGCACTTCTGTGTCCTCAGATACTGTTGGTCTGAACCCTCACCAAAGAGCAGGCACAAGACTTAGTAATAGTATAGTAGGTTAGTTTTATGTGGTTATGGTAGAACATAGGCTGTCTGTGACTTTATTTTCCTCTTTGAGATATGCCCATGGATTGCTTCCCTAAGGAGTGGGTTGTGAGTTTCCTGAGTACTAGCTTGTGAGTAAGTGTAATAAAATATTTTTATGGAACTCTTGGAGTGTGTTTGATTAAAGTATCCAGGGGAGAGCGGGCTACTTCATGGAACCCAGATGGTTTCAGTAACTTTGGGAATTTGCAAGGGTCTTCCTGCCCTCCTTGAACTGAGCTTAGAGTGGAGAGGTGGATGCTTATGGGGAGGTGAAAGAAGGAAGGGGGGCATCTGCAGGCTTACAGATGGACTGTCTGTGGTGTCCCCAAGGGATAGGGGCAAACGATTGGACTATAGGAAACACCACGGGGTGTGAAAAAATGCCGTAGCCCAGTTGCAGATTCCATGCTCAGCTCTGGAGATAAGCTATATGCTGCTTAGTCCAGAGTAAGCTAGCTCAGAATGAAATCAGCATCAGTATTCTGGTTTGCTTCAGAAGTTTCTGCAGCTAGTTAATAATGAAAAGGGAACAGACACACAAACACAAGCATGTGGATCATCAGATTTTATCTCCACACAAATCTGGGCATATTAGAGCAATTTCTTTCAGAACATGACTAATGCAGAAGCGTAACCACAGATCAGCCTATTGGGTAGAACGCAGCCTAATGGCATTATATTGCAATGCTATAAACACAGTGGCAGAAAAGGAAAGCTTAAGCCAAATGCCAGCTCAGCTGCTTGAATACAGATGATGCCATCGTACAGGGTATCTGTGCTCCTAAGCGCTTAGGCTGCAATATTGTTCATTCATCTTCTATCTCTGAGACCAGCAGCCTGACTCAAAAGCAACTATTATTTCTAAGCTATCTGGCTGTCTTATCTCACCAAATAGGATTAGTTGGAATTCACTCAGGACCCAGAGATTGCAAAGGCTCTGCATGATACGCACAGAGTCGTTCAGATACTTTAATGCGATCTCTTATAAATATTCATTGAAGTGAGGCATCGCGGCTCCTTGGGGACTCATCAGCAAGTACTAAGGATGGACCACTAAAAAATATTAACACTGCTGTTTTCACCTATCTTATTACTGAATATTGGCAGCGAGCTTGCAGCTATTAGACTGAGATGTCCTGAATCCACGGGGGTGGGGGGTGGGGGTGGAGTTTGGTATGGGCTTATTTGTCTGTACTTGATGAGCATGAGAACTTAGAGATCTCAAGGTCTGCTGGTCACTTTTACAATTAGATAGTGCTTTTTGCCTGAGGAATCTTCTGCAGATTCATACTAATCCTGCACTGAATGTTTGCAAGGTTTGAATTTATTGCAAAAAGAGGGCTTTGAAAGGATTTTTTTTTAAAAAAATCCTTGTTAGTTTTTGTGCCATTTTCCCCCATATCTGTTTGCAGCCCTTGAATGCTGTTGTTTCTGTATCATTTTTAGGGTGTTTTCCTTCTTCAGTGGATCTCAGCCGATGAGGTGTAACATAAGTGATCTTCACATGATTCCTACCACAAGCATTCACTCAGGGCACAATCCAACCCAGCGCCGGAATGGCAAGGCCGGCCGGCCAGTGCCATATCCGACGCTGGGTAGGAGGAGGCTAGAGCCTCCCCGTGGCAAGGGAGCATGTGCTCCTTTACAGTAGGGGAGACTCCAGCCTCCCCTATGTGCTCCTCAGATCTGCGCCTGCTAAAGAGTGGGCACAGTTTCGAGGAGACTGTGCGGCCAGAATTGGGGCCTCCTCCCAAGCCGTACGGCCACCTCCCAAGCCCGCCCAAGTCCCACCTCCCGCCTCCCCCTCTCCCACCAATCCGCATCCTGATACTTGGTAGAGAATCCCTTGCACTGACCGTCTTTGGTTGACGCAAGGGAGGCTCTCTGTCGGCGCTCTGAAGCCGATGCTGCGAGCAGCGTTGGCTTCACAGCTTCAGTGCCAACGCAGGAGTGCTGCTCAGCGCCCATGCTCCGGCGCTCCACCCCTTGCGCGACGCGATCACGTCACGTTGACACAAGGAGCAAGCTTGGATTGCGCTGCCTGTGTGCACTGGCTATGGTCCCCAACACTTGTGCATTCAGCATTAATTTAAAAGGCCTCTGTGTGTGTATAGCTCCTCTGTGTGATCAGGAATCCTGATCGCCACAGAATCCTCACACATGCGGGAGAGTCATAGGTGCATGTAAAGCTGTGTGTGCAACTGGCCCTTGCACACTAGCACTTAATATATGGACATCTGGGGTGGGTCAGAAGGTGCAAACCTTCTCTTCTCATACATGTTTGCTCATGGCGTGTAAGAGGAATGGTATCAGGCGGTACAAAGTTTCTTTTGGACTCCTCTACATCATAATTTCATATGATCATTGGATCATAATTTCTACAAATTACAATATATAAAATGATACAAGCTTACACTAAATGTGACTGCTAGTCTTCACACAATATAGGCAAACATTTTCTGAGCTCCCAGGAAATTTCTGCCTCCTCTCCTTTGGCTCTTGGGCCCTTTTTGGCCCTGGGTCCAGATATGAGGTACCCCCTGCACCCCCTTCTTATGGGCCCTGGTAAGATAATAAAATGTAAGATCCCAGGAAATTTTGGGGGTCCTGGGCCCCCTTTTTGATGCTGGGCCTGGGTACTATTTACCCCCTGCACCCACCCTCCCATGGGCCCTGTGTTTGCTAAACACATGGGGGATGGACTATAGGAACAGCCCTATAGTAAGCGTGATTGTGTTCTGATGCTAGTTGACTTTGCCTGTATCATGACGACATGGAGGACAATGCTCTCACTTAGTGGATGAGAGGGAGCAAGGTCTCACTGCTAGATCAGCTGGCCAGACAATGCTCCTTTGCATTGGGAGGCACATTGAAAAGTACAAGCATTGCAGTGCGGGGAAGCAATATCTATTTCCCTTCTTTGCAAGCCTGAGAGGGGGGTAGGTGGAGCAAAAGTACAGGGACCCAGGTCATAACAAACTATACGTACAAAACAGTGATGTGCGGTGACATCTTGTGATGGTGAGGCACATGACGTCACAATGGCCCAGAAGTGATGTCATTTCTGGACCACCCAACTTTGAAGGTCCTTGTCCCAGCTTCCCCTGAAGCAAGCCTCCCCTGAAGCAAGGAAAAGCCATGCTGAAGCCGTGCCTTCAGAGCGAACGCCACAGCATTCCCTCCAATGACAGCTCCTGGCTTCAGGGAAGGCTGCCAGCCTCTCCTGAAGCTGGAGGAAGATGTGCCAAAGCCCTGCCTTTGGAGCGAATGCCGCAGCGTTCTCTCTGAAGATGGGACTCTGGCTGCTTTGCCACACCTCATCCCAGCTTCAGGGGAGGCTGGGAACTTCCCTGAAGCCAGGATGGAATGCAGCAAGGCCACCAGTGCCCATTGGGCACAGCCAGGGTGTGTTTTCGGTCAGAGCAGGTGAGGCAGAGCCTCACTTGCCTCTAATGACTACTCGTCCCTGATACAAATTTAGGAAGAGGGAGGGCAGGCATCTTGCCCTGGGCCCAGTGCCAGCTCTCAGCAGCCCTGCTTCTTTCTATTACAACATGATGTAAAACATTCCTGGAAAAGGAGAGTTTGTTTCACAGAGGCAAAAATTCTCCCCAAATATGTCCCCTATTTTGTTTCAGCATTCATTTGTACATGTTGAATTACCCATTGCTTAGGGAAGTCTTTTGCTATCACCAGTTCTCACATTTCCTCTCTCTTTTGTAAGGCACCTGAATCTATTTGCTACCATAGGAAGATTATTTGTGGAAGGAAACCTTTAAGAGACTGTGCATTAGTATTCTGGACAACCAGGTGGAATGAACATCGAAAGCTTTGTTTTACTGAGGGTTGAACTGAAGATCATTTGATGAAATTCTCAGGCATCAATGAGATCTATGTCTGAGACGCTTTTAACTCCCCTAATGTCTCTACGTGCCTTGCCAGTTCTATCGTTTTATTACTAACAGCTACATTTAGCCTTCAAGGAAGTGTTTCATCTCAGCTGAAAAAAATCAAAGAGCTTATCTACATAGGTATAAGTACCGCCTGCATGAAATAAGCAAATCTCTACAAAACTGTGCACACATCTTCCAAATTAATCAATGGATTAATCTGTTTCTGTTTACATTAAAAGAGATGAGAATCACCACTGCATGCTAAAGGGCAAGTCTTCAATCTTGCCTAACATGCATTAGTTGGTATCCATTTGTTTGCACACTCTCAGGAATGGTTGAAATTCTTCAGTAACACGAACAGCGCAATCCGAACCTGCGCTGGAACAGGCAAGCCAGCTCACCTGCGCTGCATCCTAACAATGTTATTAGGCAGCAGCAGCTCAGTGTGGGGCAAGGGAGTATTTTTCCCTTGCTCTGGGGTAAACGCAAGCCCGCCCTATGGGGCTGCTTGGATCTGCACCCTCCAAAGAGCAAGTGCAAGTCCACGTAACCAGAAGCGGCCCAAATCAGGGCCACCCAGCCCAGAGACAGGGGTTTGGATATGACCCAATGGCCGTGTCCTGTCTCCACCCCTGTCTCCACCCCTGGCACCACCCCATTACATCTCCCGCCCGCCACTGGCACGCCCTCAGCACAACCCTGCATTGGCAGAGCTAAGCCGGTGCACAACCGACGCTGCTGCTTGCACCAACCCAGCAATCGAATCCATGTTTGCGACAGCACTGATCCAGCGCAAGAGCTCTTAGAATTGCACCATAAAGGTGTGCTAAGTGTACAGTAGTCCCCTGTGCAAAGTGCTGAGTCATCACTGACTCATGGGGATGATAGCACATCACAATGTTTACTAAGCAGTTTGATGTACGGGGTGGCTTGCCATTGCCTTCCCCAGTCAACTTTACCCCCAGCAAGCTGGGTGAGATTGCGTCACATTGTCTATTAATATTTTTATGACCCCCTTCCTCATAATTTATTTCAGAGAGTCCTGTCAGAACGCTCTTGTGATTCACATGTAGTGATCTCTAAATATTAATGAGGGTTAATTCCTCCTGGCTCAATTTGGTGTTGGGCTCAGTAAACTTAACCTCCCCCTTCCAATTGAAAAATAGCCTCTTTTATTTTGATCCAATTCCTATCCCAGTTTGGATCCATTGCAAACAAGATCCATTGCATCTTGTTAACAAGAATGTATAGGGGATGAAACAACTCCTCACAATTCCAAGTGAAACTCAAGCTCCTAAACCTGCCCTGCTATCCCTATTTATCTGGCATTGTAGGGCCACTAGTCCCACTAATCGCAATGCCTCTCATCTCTTTCTCTCTCTGGTAAATATGTAAATTTATGTAAATATTTAAATATGGTAAATCCTGCTACAACAGTATGTAAATTTACATATGTAAATATGTAAATTACATATGTAAATATGTAAATATGGTAAATACTGCTACAACAGTATCCCAGGTGCCAGAGACCCTGGGAAGGATAGTTTCCCCTAGATTATCAAGTCTTTTGAATGGACCTTTGGCACCCAGGAAACTACATATCCTAGTTTTCCTGGTAAGAGTCCTGGAACAAGTAGTTTCTATGGTGTCTGGCGTCCAAAGAGTTCAGACACCCTGAGTTGCCTTAGCAGCATTCCATCAGGGCTAGGGACACAGGGAGATAGCAAAATAGCAATTGGATTCCATATTTGTCTTTTTTATTACTGTGTTATTGATGCAATTTCGGAAAATATTCCACCAGTTACAGAATATATTCCTCTACATTGTCTACCTTAGGAGGTTTACAGCCAGTAACAAGTACATGATTGCTTTTTGAATAAATATTAGATGAAAATTATAGCTATACTAACGAGTGGGTCTGGCTTCTGCATTCAGTGGCTGATTCACATACATCCAATCTCTATGGCTTTTTTCAGTGTGTAATTCTATTGTTGCCAACAGCAGCTTCTGGACATGTTAAAAAAAAAAAAAACTTTCACAGCAAAGAGGGTAAAGATCTGGTACAACAGGAAAAAAACCAACCACCACTGAATCTTAAGTAGATCCTTGATATACTCTGAGGTGGAATATGTAATTCACAATATAAAGATCCAAAACAGTGAGAAGTGAGAATAGAAGTTACTTTTTATAGTTGATTTTATGATCCACTGGGCGTGTTGTTTTTTAAATGGTATTTGTTTTAATTTTTGTTGATTGTATTGTTTTTAACATTGTTTTTAATTGCTTTTTAATGTTAATTTTATATTGTATCTTTTTATATTGTAATGCCACCTTGAGTGCCTCTGGGCAAAAAGGCGGGGTAAAAATCAAATAAATAATAAATAATAATAATAAATAATTTGCCTGGGGCTCCCCCCCCATATGCTAGAATTGTATATGATCCCTTTATGAATGCACTAAACTTCCTAATTCAAAAAGAAAAAAATGAGGACACCACCAAATTCAAATCTATATGGATGAGAGAACAATACACAGAATGAGAGGCATATGCTTGGGAACAGTTTTCATCATCCCAGTGTAAGATGGATAAAGCCCCATATTCATGGCTTGCTGGTATTCATGGCTTTTCTGTTAATTACTCTAAAAAAAACATACTGCAGACAATCAGCTTGCTTGCTTTAACCCTCCCTGGACAGTATGTGCTGGTGAATAAAAATGGATGAGCATGCTTTCTGATTCAGCATACCTCTTGCAAAGCATTAGACAGATTTCACACATGCCACTTAGTGCCTTTCAGCCGGTTTCACTCTGTATGTGTGAAAAGCAAGATGTTGTTCAGTCGCTAAGTCGTGTCTGACTCTTCATGACCCCATGGACCACAGCACGCCAGGCCTCCCTGTCCTCCACTAGCTTCTGGAGTTCGCCCAATTTCATGTTCATCCAGGGGCGGACCTAGTCAAAATGGCGCCCGGGATACCCAATAGAAGTGCGCCCCCATGGGAGCCCAGGTCTACCCATTGGGACCAGCCACGGGTAGACCTGGATTCCCCTCGAGGGAGCCCAGATCTATCCATTAGAAATGACCGCGGGTAGATCTGGGCTCCCCTCGAGGGAGCCCAGGTCTACTTGCGGCTGGTCCCAATGGGTAGACCTGGGCTCCGGAGCCCAGGTCTACCCGCACAATGTTGCGGCGGCTACTGGCACCCCCCTAGACAGCTCTAAGATGGCGCCCAGGGCTCTTGCCACCCCTGCCACCCCCTAGATCCGCCACTGTGTTCATCGCTTCGGTGACACTGGGTGGAGCACGCTTTTTTGTCTTCCACCCAGCATTTCTTTCCCTTTGGAGAATGGTGGGATTTGCTTTGCATATTTTAACCTTTCCTTCCTGTATGGAAATATGGGGAAGGGGAGCTTTCCACCAAGTTTCACCAAGGCAGATTCCCTTCAGTTCTCTCTAGCAATTCTGATGCCTTGTTTCTGTTTTCCTAATGCTGGAGAGATCTTGTCGATCCATCCCTTTCTGCTGCTGCAATTGCAGTTGCATTGCAAGGTGGCATGAGACTTGGGAGGCTTCCTTCAAAAGTGGAATGTGCACTGGTATTATACGGCACTGTGATACAGGTGGAGTCTTGGTGTCCACTAGGGTCATTATCCCAGATAATGACACAGAAACCCACAGATCATGGAGTCCATGAGTTCCGACCTACAGGGACTTCAAAGATGGCCAGAGCTTTGTTCCAGTTGTGTTTGGAGCCTTTCAAAGGCCGGTATGTGCTGCCTGTATGGGCCTTAGAATGCCACCTGGAGCAGTTTTAAAGGGTTTTCACAGGAAACCAGAAGTACCTCTTAAACTGCCCCAGGCAGCAGTCCCCAGTCTGGGGCCAGTACAAGCCAGCTAAAAAGAAAACTGTAAAAAGGGGACAGCTAAAAGGAAAACTGTAGTTAGAGGTAAGCCCACTGTGTTCAATAAGGCCTAGGGCTAAATCCTATCCAGTTTTCCAGCCCTGATGTAGCCATCCCAATGGGGTGTGTGCTGCATTCTGTGGTGGTGGGCAAGTCATGGAGGCCTCTTCAAGGTAAGGGAACATTTGTTCACTTATCTTGCGGCTGCATTGCAGCTGCATCAGCACCAGAAAGTTGGATAGGATTGGGCCGTTAGGAAGCATACATCTCTACCTGTTAGGATAGCTACTCCCTTGCTAAAGGAGCAAAGAGGCACATTTTCAAGTAGTGCTCCTCTTAAATTTAGCAAGGGGAGAGTAACTTTCCCTCTTCACCTCTTTTCTGGTGGCTGTTGCTGGTGTTTCTTCATCATTTTGCAGTGTGAACCCTTTTGGGGACAGGGAGACATTTGGTTATTTGATTTTCTCTGTTAACCACTCTGTGAACTATTTTGTTAAGAAGCTGCATATATAAGTACTCTTAATAGCAGTAGTAATTGCATGTGAGTCAAATCACACAGCATAAGTCAGCTTTCAAGGAAGCAAGGTGGGGGAACATCTTGGGCTACACTACTACCTTGGGGAGATTGCGGTGACAACTGAAGCTCAAAAAGTACAGCTTGCAAACAGTGCTAAACGGCTAATGCATATTAACTGGAGTGGTGGAAGATTCTCCCATGATAATTAAATCACTTTAAAATGCATGTATGATTTCAGCCTTAGCATTGATGCTGTTCTACTGATGCTGAATTACACTCCAGAATTCATCACATTTCATTAATGGCTGATTCAGGCATGGCCCGGTATCCGGTGGGGTTCCGTTCCAGACCCCATTATGGATACCTGAAACCGTGGATATTGGGGATGCCTTTTTAAAGATACGGGAACATCAGTAGTTTTGCTGCAACAAGGTTAAAAAAAAAGATTAATGTTCCTCTATTTTTTTTAATAGGCATCCTGGTATCCGTGGTATCTATGAATAACTGAAACCGTGGATACTGAATCAGTATGTTCATGTTCTTATGTTCTTAGTGGCTACTGGGGCATGCCTGTACACATCTCCTTTCCTAGGGATTCTGCAGATCCCAGCTAACATTCAATTAACAGAAAGTAGCACTGCAGGCGAGTGGTAATGGGTAGCTATCCAGCAGCATGGATACCTAGATATTATTTTTATTTTCTACAGTGAAAGCCTGGATCTGCAATAGATACTTGAGCAGAGCCCTGTAGATCCCTCACCCCAGTTAAGCTGCATCTCCAGTTTCATCTCCAGAATTTCTGCTCCCCCACACATTTACCCCACGGTGAAGTTCTCAGAAGGCTTCAAATGGGACTAGTCAAATGTCAGAGCCACTCAGCCACCCGTCCTAAGTCACGCTGAAGGAATGACATCATGAGCAAGTTAATAAGTCTACAGCACTCCTTTCTCTCAGTGCACTTATGATGTCCAGGGTAAATGTGACAATCACAGTCTTATATAGCCATGCTGTGATATTGCATTCTAAAGCAATGCTTCAGGCAACTACTTCATTTGAGGCAGATTCCCTCTAGCTTTCTCCTAGGCATCAGAACCTATTCTTACGGCATGAACAGAAGCCAGGCCCAAGGCCCACATGCTTCCAGCAGGGCAGAGTGTGCTTTCTCTCATTTCAGTCCATGCTTTACTGCCATTCAATGCCTTATTGAGATTGGCATAAGTGCTCCTGTGTCCCACTGTTGAACTATATTAAGATCTGAAAAGTTGATTGAATTCTGTGCCGTAACCAGAGAGGAAAGTCTGGATGTTTAATATTCTTAGGTAAACAGGCAGTTTCTATTAAGAGTGGGCCTATTGACTTTCTATTGCCTGCTGTTGTCTGGCTGGTTTCACCAGCTGGCCTCAGGAATGCACAAAGAAGAGATGTTCCCACTGGGACCAGGTGAGGCCCAGGCATCTTGCAGAAACTACCTTCAGCATATGAGCAACTGCTTATAACTAATGCACTCACAGCACATTAATTTGCTGTGAACGTTTAAAATTGATATAATATACTGCATAACAATTTCGGAAATTTGAATTTTCTCTTTCCTTTGGATCAGTTGAATTTAAAATACCACCATTTCTCTCTAGCGTTTAACCTTTACAACAACAGGGCTGCATCTGAAGCCTTGCATCCTGTGCACCGGCAGGGGATAGGATTGGGCCATAAGTCTCAGTGTCAGTATGACAAATGCCCCAGTCCTAGTCTTCACTTGCAAAAGTGCAGTAAAAGTCCACTTTGTGACACCTGTTTGCAGTGCTAGTGGGAAGGCCAGAGCCTTCCTGCTGGTGTGTGGAGCTGCATGAGCCAGACAAGTAAGTCAGGTACTGTGCAGTGAAAGGGTGGAGGGAAGGTGGGGATGGTAAGGAGGGATAGAATGGGGTGGGGAGGGTGGAGATGGGGCAGGGGTGGTTGGATTGGGCCCGGAAGGGGGCAGGATAGGTGGTGTTGACAGATACTGTATCCTACTCTTGAGAGTCCCCTGGACTGCAAGGAGAACCAATCGGTCAATCCTCCAGGAAGTCAAGCCTGATTGCTCCCTGGAAGGACAATCCTGAAGCTGAAGCTCAAGTACTTTGGCCACCTCATGAGAAGAGAGGACTCTTTAGAAAAGACCCTCATGCTGCTGGGAAAGATTGAAGGCAAAAGGAGAAGGGGGCGGCAGAGGATGAGATGGTTAGATAGTGTCACCGAAGCAATGAGCATGAAATTGGGCGAACTCCGGAAGCTAGTGGAGGACAGGGAGGCCTGGCGTGCTGTGGTCCATGGGGTCGCGAAGAGTCGGACACAACTTAGTGACTGAACAACAACAACCCTTCTTCCCAGGCCTGATCCACTAACACAGATCAACTCAGACTTGCTCCAGGAAAATTGCTGGTGAGGGTCCAAGTTAACCCATGGTGGCAGCTGGAAGGCTTACCTTGGGAAAAGGGAAAATGTCCCCTTACCTTGAGAGACTTTCCCACTGCTAAACAATCCTGTGGAATGAAGCATAGCCCATGCCAATGCCGCTGTTTCGGTAGGGTTGGGCTGCCAAGATTGATTTTAAGAGACAGACACAGGAGGCTAGATTGGGTTCATGTTTTGCTCCTCAGTTGCCCAAGAGGCCAGGTCAGAAAGAGCTACAAAGAACCTGCCAGACTGAGTGAGATGTCTCTTTGAGCCCATTGCCTTGGAATGTCAACTGATGCATTCATCTCTTTCTCAACTGGTGTGAAATCAAACCAGGGGTTGCATCAGACACTGGCCAACAACCCCTTCCTATCAGAGGGTTCACCTGGCATAGCTGAGCCTTTAGTACCACTTGCAGCAATAATGTACAGTGTGCCATTAGGGGGCAGGCAGGAGGGTCACAGCAATATTTTTCTCCTGGTCCACCACAACACGGGGCCAGCACTTAATTAAAGTTTCACATTAGCACACTAAGCAGCCCATAGCATTGTTCTCATGCAAGTGATGTCCTCCTGAGTTTTTGAAATAGGGACCAAGGTTCAAGATTAGATGTGAGAAATGACCTTTTATTCTTAGGACAAACTGAGGTTTTCCGTCCAGCTTCTTTCTTTTTCAAATGGATCTTCAGCTTTGTTGTGTAATGACTGCTACAGTGTTCCACATTTCTCTGTTCTTTATAAACAGCCTGTAGGTTCTGCTTTGTGCTAGAGATGGATGTGATTATATTTCCATTATATATATAGTTCTTTTATATTTCCAAAGGGAGCTCTTCCGTTGCTTCTTTTTTCCAGCACGCTCCTGTGTAAGCCACATTTTTACACACAAAGTGCAGCTATAATCTAATTCGTCTGCAAGTCATTCATGCTTTGCCATCATAGTGGCAGATAAAGGCATAACACCTTGTCCACTTCCCAAGTAACTTTTTCCTTTTTTGTATTTTCTTTTATGTCCAGCCTGACAAAGAATGCTGTGTAATTCAAAAGCATGCATACGTCATTCTGAAGTTTTCTCTATTTATTTGTGGCAAGCTTTGCTTCTTAAAGAGTTTCTACCCAGATGGTGCTTCGTTTCAAAAGAGGTGCAAACGTATTCAAAAGAAGCACACGAGATGCTAATTTTGAGCCATAAAACAGCATCTACCTTGGAAGTCCTGTTGGCCCTTAATCATAAGTGTCTGGGGACAGGCTCATTGTTGAGGTGGAAATATGCTGCACATTCTGTGCAGCTTCTTTATTGCTTCCATATTCCATAACTCAGACCTGCTATCGAAAACTTGAAAATGTGTACTGAAAACAGTACACAAATTAGACCTTGATCCTGGGGGCATTCAGTTCTCATTTACATTACGACACCAGCTTCCAAAAGTGCTTGATCATTTTAAACGAGATGTTCCAACCTCACTCACATCGACCCAAATGTTCTTTACATTTAATAATAATGACATTAAAATACATCATTAATAAAAGACGTAATAAAAGACATTATTAAAAGGAAAGAGTTTTTAAAAGACATCACTTGCCCAGAAAGTGAAAAGGAATATGGAAAATAAGGAATGAACAGCCTAATGCCCCTTTTTTATGTTGATGTGGTGTATGACTTCCCTTTCCATACTGTGATCTTGGCACAAGGAGGAAAATATGACATATGATTAGCAAATTATGGTATAGCAGTAACTACCCCTGCACAAATGGGCAGTGTATCATTTCTCCAATGGCTTTCATTCAGCATTTGATATTACTTTTTTTCTGAGCAAGCAACAGAGTGGAAAGGGACAAATCTCATTGGAAAGGACAAAGGCATGAAGGATGCTCATTTCTTTGGAGACACAAGTATGTTGGACCTTAGCCAGAGGTTTTTACCAGTGTCCACGATTTATGTTATTTTTTCTGTTCTAGATATTGATCATGTTTAGAAGAATTTTTTGGGATGGGCTCGTGGTCATTGTCAGGTATAGCATTGGGGTCAGCCAGATCAGGCAATACAGGTAGATTATTCCTTATGCAGACATTCAAAATCCAGATATTTTTGTACAAGACTTTTTTTTTTCTGTAGAAAGACGGTCTTGTGCTCATTCCACATACATAAGAAAGAAGGTCTTGTGTGTACAGGCTGTAAGTTGCATTCTCTGCTCTGCGATGTGTGCCTATACAGACATTGTTGAAAAATGTGAAAGAGGCCATCAGACACCCAAATGGGTCACAGTGGAAAGCGCAAGGGGAAGCATTTCTCATTATATTTAGGCAATTATTCCAAAATCTAGACATCTTCCTGTCCCAAGCAGTCTGGATATGGGATAATCATAGTTAAGAGCCCACCGGGCCAGGCCAGCCCCTGAACTCTCAGTGCCAGTATGAATAATAATGCTCAGTGTGCCATGAGGAGGCAAGTGGGGGCACCAAGGGCTTTGCCCCAGGAGTCTTGGTCGTGGGTCATGAAATGTTATGATGAAGGAATCCTGTAAAGTGTTTTCATGTTTTCATTTTTATGCTACTTTTATTGCTATGCTGCATATTGCTGTGCTTTGCAATTCCGTGAAGGAAAGTTCCGTGAAGGAAAGTTCATAACAGAAACAAAAACAAAATTCATTCAAAATAACAATCAATTAGAACAGCATTAAAGCTGCAGTACAAAAGGATATCATGGCATCAATTGACTTCATAGCCATGTGGCAGAATAGCCAAGTGTTGGGCAGTCATCAGAAAACTGGAAGAAGGGGAGCTACACAGAGTGTTCTGCAGCCATCACAGTGGAGAAGGCCCTGACCAGCATGCTTGTGAACCGAACCCCAGAAGGTGTTTGCATGCTCTGCGGGTGTCTGTGCTGGAAGCAAACATATTAGTTCAGCATTTCCTCTTCACTGCATTGTTTCTGGTGCAGGATGAGATCCATTCCTACTAGGGTAATAGCAGCCATGATACATGAGTGATGTTGGATTAATTCATAGAGAATGAGGGCTATTCAGGTACACATAACAATATGGTTCTTGAGGTGGGTACTGTGGTGAAATGGCACCCCCAAAAATATGCCACCATTTTTATTTTTAAAATTGAAGGTATCTAGGGAAAACCTATGCCCCAAAACCCAGAATCCAAACTTACAGTTTAGGAGGGTGGATGAGTGGCAAAGAGATAATTGGATATTCTGTGGCATAAAACCCATGGGATAAGGAAATCTACATGACTTTTGCATCCTGACATGCGCTTATAACATGGAAAATGCTCATTGCCATTTAGATTTCTGCACATGTGGTTTGGGGCTTAGAGTACACATTTCAAATATATGTTTCCATTTCTTTCAATTTTACTTATTTTTTCCAAAGTAATTATTTGTTCAGCTGTAACAGAGAATGTTAACTGTTCTAGCAGCCCAATTTTATCTCCCACCCACCTCCATTAGTGCAGCCAAAAAGGCATGTGCTGTATCCAGTGGGGGAGGGGAGATCAGAGCGGGAGACTTCGGAAGGAAAAGATCCCCTTTTGCCTTTGTACACCTTTCACCTTTGCCTTTCACCCTACAATGAATGAAAAGAGGCAAGGGGGCGGATACCGAAGGGGATAGAATCCGGCATGTGCCATGTTGCCAGATCCACCCCCTTCCATAGCCTCCCTGCTCCCATTCCTCCCTCTTCCCTGCCAAGGATCGCCCCTCCCTGTCCCTTTTCACACTCCCCCTCCCCTCTCCACCTCCCCCACCATCTTACTGGCATTAGCAGATGGGGGGGTTCAGTGCAGATTTTGGGGGGTTGGAGCAAAATTTACAGCCATTTTTGAGCAGTTGCCATCAGCAACGTTTGACTCTGATTTTGAGTTTGATTACAACAGTGGTTCTTACACTTCCCCAGACACCTCAATGGAGAATGATATTTACACAAGTTTGACCTTTTCCTGCAAAAAGGTGTTTGCTTTCTACAATAGGGGCAAAGGGCACATTTGAAACTTCCAACAGCCAAGACAAGGATTTGAAAGTCCAGTGCTTTAAGAAATATTACGAGAGAAGACAGAATAATTCCACAACGACAGCAACCATTTTTTTTCCAAACAGCCTCCAAGGGTGTCAGGTCTTATTGAGCAATTTAGCACATGGTGATATGATGACCTAACAAATGCTTTCTGCGAGGAATGGACACACTGGAGGCAGCATCCTGGCATCAGAAATTCAGAACAAATAGCCAAATGATGCTTTCACAATCTAATTCCCTCTGGCACAATCAATTTTTCTTGTTTAGGGTTTCTTTACTAAACAATGTTTGTGCCATGAAATGCCTAAATGTGAAGTCTTGCATTGAAGTGTCTGTCAAGCTTCAATATTAGGGCAGCTTTTATTGCAAATGACTCTTAGCATATGAAATTATGCAAACAGCTGCTCTGGCTAGTGTGAATAATTTAACTCGGGCTGCAATCCTATGCACTCTTGTCTGAGAGTAAGTGCCACTGGGGGTCAGCATTGCTGGGCACTTGCCAACGTCATGTGGCAGCTTTTGACTGTTGCTACAGCTTTACCTCTCCAAGCATGTACTTGGTGACAACCAAAAGCAGCAACCTCCATTCACCTTGTACTTTCCCTCTGGTGGTGGTACAGATTGATGCCCACTGAGGTCATCTTGTCTGTGGGCTTCCAACCTTGGAACTTTTACTGGTTCCTATTGAATACAGTGCAATGCTAAAGGTTTCAGAGAGTTGATCACAAGTAACAATGCATCGAATTCTAACCATTTAAACCTGACATTTTGGAAGGAGAACTTATTTAAATAAATCAATAGTTCTAGTTTATCTTTTAATGGTTCGTAATTTAACTCATTTTAATTCTAAGATGTTATTATAAAGAGTTTTTTTAAAATACTAGCTTTTTGTGACCCGGCGTTGCCCGGGGGCAGACATTATCCCCAGGCTCTATTAGGAGGAGGAATGAGTTTGTTCTGCAGTGCACCCCCACCTCTGGGGGCGTAAGGGGGGCCCTACCCCCACAGTATATCTGTCCAGATCGTAAGGAATAAGTGCACACTGTGTGGTGAACATCGTTCCAGGCGTTCCAGAGTAATGGTGGAACAAACACAAAAATATACAAACCTCCCTCAACAGTATGACATAGTGAGATGCATATCTAGACATATAGAACTCGTCCCTGAAACAAAACAGTATTGATGACCTGGAACCCCAAATGCACACTATCACTGTGAAATGAATGAGGAAACAGGGGCACAATCAACTAAGAGAGCAATCTGAAGGTCCCACTTACTGTGTGCAGGTCCTGTGGCAGGATAGCCCTGCTATCCTCATGTGGCAGTATAAGAAACAGGCAGAGGTGGCCTGTTAGCTCCCTGGACATAGGCCCCTCTCAGATCCGACTGGGTGCTGGAACTCCCTGGATCCTGTTCTTTCCACCCTGGGCCAGTCAGGCAACGCAGGAAAAGCATTTAGTTTCGCTTTCTGTTCTCCCTCTGTCTGGTAGCTGAGCTGCTCAGCCCTCCCACAGAACCTGCAGAATTGTCTGTGACCACAGGGTGGCAGCAGACCTGTAGCCCCATGCAATCCCCTTGGTTCCTGACGATCTGGGCCCCCTCCCCAAAAACCGGGGGGCCGTAGGGGGGTCTGACCCCCGCAGTGATTCCTTCCAGGCTGCAAGGAACGTGTGTGCCAAGTTTCGTGGCCGTGGGTCAAGGGACGGAGATTTGTATAAGGAACATACATACCCGCATACCCGCATACATACACACCCAAACCACTTTGAATTTCGGAAAAGTGGTATATAAATCAAATAAATAAATAAATGAGGCTATGGGAGGGCCCAGTGGCCCTCCCATACAAGTTATGTGTTAATTTTCAATCTGTTACAGCTTAGGTTCATTCATATTTTTTGTCTGCTCTTGGTGAATTTGGCATAATTTATTACTGAAGGATACACATACTGCCAGTCATAATACTAGGAAAAAGAGAGATTGGAGGAACTACAGCTGTTGGAGGATTACAGGAGACAGAAGTTACAATGAGTTATTTTGAATGAATGAAAATAAATTGAGTCTGATGAATGAACCCAGAAACATCATTCGACCCCCTTAAAACTGTGTGCTTTTGGAAGGTTTACTTTAATTAACAAAGTCAATCAATCAATCAAAAAGTATTTACATACTGCTTTTCAACATGAAGTTTCCAAAGCAGTTTACAGGCAAATAATAATAAAGTTAAATGGCTCCCTGTCGCAAAAGGGTTCACAATCTAAAGAATGCAGAACACCGTCGGCAACAACCACTAGAAAAGACACTGAGCTGGGGTGAAGAGGGACAATTACTCTCCCCCTGCTAAATATAAAAGGAGCACCACTTGGAAAGGTGCTTCTAAACTAAAGGGAGTTACCCCCAAGTATGTCAGCATGATTGTTTGCAATAGAATATAGGTACAGTAAAGATACTGTGAAATAAGCCTCAGAGTTCTCTCTGAAGCCTATGCAGCACTTGTTCTTGAGTCCCTTGTATCAATGGAATTCCATTCTTTCTGGGCATCCTTGCCTGTTCCCTGAAATATCATCAGAAAGTATTCCTTATAAGTGTTTCTAAGATGTAGATCAGTGATTCGCAAACCTTTTAGCACCAGGACCCACTTTTTTAGAATGACAGTATGTCAGGACCCACCGGAAGTGATGTCATTAACCTGGAAGTGATGTCATGGCAAGAAGTGACATAATCAATTTTGGCTTCAAACCTTAGCCACAATCAGTGAAAGGTCCCATTACAAAGTGCACTCATGCTGTTATTTTGCATAGTTAAGAATTCAAGCATTCCAGCTTGGATGTCGAAGCAGAACGCAGACCTGGATCCTTCTCCAACTGCACACCCCTCCCCTCTTTCCAGCATTCCATCTTCCCACCTATGCAGAGCAAAGCACCATGCCTCTCTATGACTGGGAGCATGCCCTGCCCAGCAGCTCTGTGCCCTGCATTTTCAATGGCAGCTGAGCTAATGCACCGCAACCCACCTGAAATTGACTTGTGACCCCCCTTGTTGTTTGAAAAACATTGATGTAGATGAATAAAGTGCAGGCATCTCTGCCCACACACTCATAATCTTTAAAAATCTCAAACAAAATAAGAGACTATGAATCAAAAGGAGAGGGAGACTTTGCTAAGGACTCAAAAGAAGCAAAAGGAGTTAGAGGGAAAGCTATATCATAATTAACCTAATGCATGAAGAAAGAATAAAGGAAATCAAATAGAACATCAAGAGGGAAACAGAGGAGTGAAGAAATGAATATTTAATGATTCCTTAAGGCAGGACGAAGAGAAGGTCTGATAAATAACCAAAAGGGGAGAGTTTCATGTATAAGAACTAAAGAGAGGGAATGCATGAAGATTAGAAACAGAACATGGGAACAGGAGTTTAGGAAGGTTAGTATTTGATGGAAGCATGAAGAAAGACAATGCAGAGAAAAGAATGAAGATAAGAAATGGCAAGGCCAGGAAGAGTTGGAAAAAATTACATAGGAACCAATGAAGAGAATCATGGAGGTATAAAGCGCAAAGAAAGAAAACACAAGCAGAATAGTGATAAGTTTTTGATGAAACATAGGAAGACCAGTAAGCAGGACATTATAATAATGTGATGGAATTCAGTGACAGTCTGAATCAGCACTTTTGTAGACTCAGGAGATAAGAAATGATGAATTTTAGATATGGCAAGAGAATTGACAAACCTTCGCTACAACAGTAATGTTGGAGGAGCAAGATCAGAGATAACACGCACACTGCTTAATTTCCTAAGAAAAATAAAGAGCGATGTTGTCAATTAAGAGGGGAAGGTAAAAAGGAAGATTTTGGAGGAAATACAATGAATTCCATTTTCTGCTTGTTGAATTTGAGATAATGACCTGATATCCGAGCAGGAATAGCTGTAAGACAACTGGAAATATTGGTGAAAACAGAAGAGAACAGCGGAATATGCCATCTCATGGCCACCATGGTGGTTTGACTGTCAACATAACAACAACAACAACAAAAATTCACAAAGCATTTTGCAGAAAAAATTAAGGAATGGGCAGCCTAATCCTGAGCTGCTGCATCCTGTGGGAGCCTCTGGGGTCTTCTGGGAAAGAGGATGTTCATCTCCTCTCCCCAAGGAAAGCCACAGGCCCTACAATGGGACTCCTTGATGTCTGCCAGCTATGCCAGCAGAGACTCAAGCAGCCCCATTTCGGGCTGCCCAGCCTGATGTGGGAGTTGAGGATCTGGTGGTGGAAGCCATAGCTGGCTCCATCCCCAGCTGAGCCCACTTCTCCCCTCCCCCCACCCAGTTCTTCCTCTCCCCAATGGGTCTTGCTGTCAGTCAGCGCTGCTGAAGTGTCGTCCATCCATATTGCCCATGCTGGGGCCAAGAGGCAACTGGTGCAGCCTCAATGCAGGTGGTACCATCTTTCCAGGTGCTGTAAATGTGCTTTATGGCACGTTTACGACACCCAGAGCCAGAGGTATGCATGTGCAATGGCGTTACGGCCCACAGGATTGGGCCCTAAATGGCTTCCTGTTCCAAAAGGGCTGACAATCAAAAAAGATGCAGAACATCAGCAGACACTGTGCTGGTGTGAAGAGGGACAGTTTCTCTTCCCCTGCTAAATATAAGAAGTTGAAAAATGCCTGTCTGCCCAGTTAGCAGAGAAACTGGGAATAGTTAGCAGCTAGTTGTTTTAAGTCAGGGTGCAATCCTAACCTGAAGTTAGGCCTATGCAAGTCACTTGTGCCGGCCCAGGAGTGTTGCAAATGCACCGTTTGAACCACTCTCAGATTCAAGGAAGACGGCGCACATCTCTGTGCTTGCCTCCCTGTCTCTGAGAGTGGTCCAAACCCGTTTTATGGTGCATTTGTGACACTCCAGGTTAGGATTGTTCTCAGTCACCAATGCACTTTGAAGCAAGTTCATGTTCTGATGCAAATTCGGAGGAACGCACATGAGAGCATAAGAAATGCCACCAGTCCTTCAGCTTTCCTGATCTTCACAAAGAATAAATGACTATACATAAAACTTTTCCGCCAGTATGGGGAGCACATATTTTTTTATGGAGGTGATGAATTCTTCTTTAATGAGAGTTAGGGAACCATAAATATGACTATAGTAGCAGTCTAATAATGTTGCTTGCAAATTGAAATATGACATATGCTCTTCACTTGGCTGCTGTTAAATCTGTACTTACCTGAAGAGGTCTGCAGAGATTTCATATATAATGTCAGTCTGTATGATATCCTGTTTCTGGCAAGTTTTCATGTAATGTACTTGTTCCTCATCTATGCTTAGTGCAGAAAAGACAGATGAAAGTTGAAGGTGCAGAGTCTCTTTTTGGCCCATGGTGTAAAAACACAATTTAAAGTATAATTACCACTTTGAGCACCATGCAAGCAGTGGCGTAGCTAGGCCATTTTGCACCCGGGGCTACTTAATTTTTTTACACCCCCATGACAAAATTATTAATTAATTAATTAATTAATTCACATTTTATACCTCCAAGGAGCTTCCTCCAAGGAGCTAATAGTGATGTGCACTTCTTTGGTAATCACAACAACCCTGCACAGGAGGTGAGGCTAAAATAGTAATAGTCATGACAGGAAATGAATAATAATAATGGCCAGAAAATAAATGCAGTGAATATTCCCCCACAAGCAATAGATGAATGTCTGAATCCTCCCCTGCTATTGCTCCTCTGTACATAGTACTCAATGACATACTGCCCCTGTATCTGGAGGTTCAATGTAGCCAACATGGGTAATAACCACTGATAGACTATAGTCCACCATATTTAGAATCCACCTTAAAAGTTATCTAAGCCAGTGACCAACACCACCCAAACTTCCCACCAGTGGCATCAACTAGGGTTGATGTCACCCAGGGCACAATCCTAACCTGGAGTTAGGCCGGCAGTTAGGCCAGCAAGTTTGGCTGGCACAAGGACCACTTTAAAGCACTTTTGGACCACTCTCTGAGTCAGGGATGGCGCACATCAAGAGTGATCCAAACATACTTTATGGTGGCCCTTGTGCCAGCCTAACTCCAGGTTAGGATTGTGCTCCCAGTGAGATAACATATGATGTCACCCCCATTAATTTTATTTAACTATTGATCAGTACAGGTCACCCAGCAAATCACAGGCAAACCCACACTCCTTATCATGTGTGGCTGGGCCCATGGAGAATCTTGTCCAAACTGGTATCCAGCGATGTCATCTGGGCAGGACGGTCCAGAACGCCATACCGTTTGTTCCGAGAATGGGCTGCGACGGGGCACCATTGCGCAGCAGACGCCGTGCACTTTTTGGCCCGCCTGCCCTCCCCTGCGCTTGATTCGCTCCGATATGGAGCTATTCCGAGCGCAGGGAGGCGTGGCCGGGCTCCGCATGGGGGCGGGGAGCTGCCACTCAACCGTGCATTCCAGTTGTTGGCGCTGTCAGATGACATCACTGCTGGTATCTTTTAGCCAGCCAACTTTGCTGAATATTCCATATTTCAGGTTTCACAGAGTGTTTGTGCAGGGAATGGCAGCCACTGACTTGTATGAGACAAAGTCAAGTGATGCATTTGCTGACACATGGTTGTGTTTGTGAAAAATCTACCCCCCAGTCATGACAGTAGTGAGCAGTGGTAGTGGGCAGGCTTTGTTCCCATCTCAGTGGTTCACAGAGTGCACAATAATAGCAATAAGGGTCTCTCTCTGCATGTTTATTTGGAGAAAAGCAAAGCAGCAGTGTGTGTACAGAGGTCACTGAAAGGGTGGGAGGGTGCACCCATCAGAAGTACTGCATGATCAAATCACATCTGTGGCCATTTAATACTGATATCCTGTTAGTTTGCCAATGCTTCTGTCTCCTAGGCAAAGCATGCGGGTTTTGCCTAAGAAACTGGGTTTCTAGAAAGAGTCATAGATTCACAGAAAAGCCTACTGAAAAAATATATTCTGATCTTCCCCTTATAGCACAGGCAGTTCAATTCCCTTCGGTTATCCCTAGATTACACTTATCAAATTGCGCTTGACTGAATTCATATTTTTCATCTCCTCTGTTACTAGAAAAGATTCCCCTTTGCCTTTCTGATTCACATTGCTGTGATGTACTTCCAGAATAAATAAAACCAAATTATACAGCTGAAATGTAGTGTAATTCCTAAAGAAAGTGCAAGAGCACAATCCTGCTGAAACGTACACAGGCGCTTTCACATTCTGTGGAGTAAATGTGGCACTTCCCAGCCAGGCTGACAAAGTCACTGCTGTGGGCAGGCTTTGGGCCGAAGAAAGCATTGCATGCAGAAACATTACCTCCAACACACCTCTTGAAAGAAAGGAAAGGTGTGGAATGATGCATGACAGGGAGTTGGCAACGGGCCCCTCTTGCAGCATGCTTCCAAATTATACATTTGGAATGCCATAGGACATCAGTTCTCAATTTGGGTTGTTATGTGCTCCAGCCTTATCCAGAAACTGCAAGGGCATTCTGATGCAAGGCATTCTTGGACACAATACAGGGCGCAATCCTAAACTGAGTTAGGCCGGCATAAACTAAGACAGCAAAGTTTGGCCAGCACAAGGGACACCGTAAAGTATGTTTGGACCACTTTTGGAGTCAGTGAGGACAGCACACAGACGTGAGCCATCCTCTCTGACTCCCTGAGTAGTCCAAAACCTTTTATGATAGCCCTTGTGCCTGCCAAACTTTGCTGGTTTAGCTTATGCCGGCCTAACTCCAGTTTAGGATTGCTCTCACAATCACTGCAGCCATCATGACGGTAAAAAAATGGAGAAGCACTGCTACAGGACATAAGTGATCTGCCTATTCTGCCAGGCATTGCATGTCCTCTGAAGAATCCCATCTAGTGCTTGTAGATGTAGCCTAATTGTTTATGCCCAAGTGGTCCTTATAGCATGGAATGCTTTTCACCAATTTCCTGGAAAGAGACGGTCTTAGTATACTTGTCCTTGCTATCATAACATCCAGGAATCATAAGTATATGAAAAATAATATTTGAAAAATATGAGGAAACTTCATGTGGGTCAGAACTGGTAAACCAGGTTGTTAATGGGGACCGACCATATTGATAATATACATATTAAATGGTATACTCCCGTTCAGATATCCATATGCCCATAAACATTTTTGTGCAAATATAATCACTTTAAAAGTCAACTCAGGATGGATCCCTCAAAAATATAGATTACAGGTCAAGTGTCCTGTTGCACCTGTGCTGAAATGCCTTTATGCATTTGTCACAATTTGCTTTACAGATTGTGTGTATTGAAGATAACATGTGAATAGGGCCCCAGTATTGGGACTGCCTTTTTCTTTATGAACCTATTTATTTATTTATTTATTATTAGATTTGTACCCCGCCTTATTGTGCCCGAAGGCACCCAAGGCGGCATTACAATATATATATAAAAACAATATAACAATTCACAATTAAAAACAATTAAAACAGAATTAAACAATACAATCAAAAATTAAGAACACAATTAAAAACAAATTTAAAAACAATATAAAAACAACAAGCCCCGTGGGTTATAATAACCAGCCAGCCTGTCAACAGTTAAAAGCTTTTTGGAATAAAAAGGTCTTCAGCCCCCGCCGAAATATAAACAAAGAGGGAGCAGTTCTCAATTCTAAGGGGAGGGTGTTCCAGAGTTGGGGGGCCACCACCGAAAAGGCCCTCTTCCTGGCCGCCACCCCTCTCACTTCTCCTGGTGGCGGCACAGTCAGGAGGGCCCCCCCAGATGATCTAAGAGTACGGGTTGGATTATATGGAAGAAGGCGGTCCCTCAAATACCCCGGACCCGAGCCGTAAAGGGCTTTAAAAGTCAAAACTAGCACTTTGAATTGGGCCCGGAACAGAACCGGCAGCCAGTGTAGTCGCCGGAGCAGCGGCTCGACAGAGTCAAACGGACGTGCTCCTATCCAACAAATGAGGTCATCATTTCCTTTAAAATACTGTAAACATTTTTCTAAACAAAGTACTACTTAATAAGAATCTGGGCACCAGTGGACAAAGGAAGTACACTATAATTTATTATAGTACACACTGTGTACAATATGGTTAGAAATTTGTTTTTAAAATCTGTGTTCAATTCATAGCCCTAAGCAGGACAATTGGCTTCAGTCTAAATAGAGAGCGGTAGCACCAGAGAGGTGCATCACACCTATTTGTTCTATGTGATATATATGTGCATTGGTAGCAGAGGCGGACCACTTATGGAGCGACGCACGGAAGCTGCCTGGGGTGCAGAACGGAGTGATTCCTGGTGCTGGGGGCTCGAAGGGGCAGCACAGGGGGCGTGGTGGAGGTGCTAGGGGAGCAGTGACATGTCGTGTTGTTGATCTGCCTCAGGCGCCGTCAGAGCCCACAATGGCTCTGATTGGCAGTTTGTTTCCAATAAGGCAGGATTACAGTCTAAGGGTTTTACTGAAGACCATGGGCTTACTTCTGAGTAAAATAACCCTGTTTTCAAACACCTGTAGGTATGGGGAAGTTGTGACACCCGAAAGCCAGCATGTTAAAGAATGACATGAGAAGTTCATTCAGAAATTCATCTTCACTTCCACTGTCTCTTGGGATTACTGCCTAGGCTAAGTTTCCTATGTTGGGCCCCCTGCCTTCTGATGCTGCTGCCACCACTGCTGAGGGTACAAGAACTCGTCTGACAAAATGTCCTCCTGAGTGTGGGCCCTCAGTCCCTCCCAGGCCTGCCCATTGAAAAACTGCTGTGGGAGGAGGTAACGGAAACAAAGAGGCAATGGGGACTGATGTATGGTTAGTTAGGTTTCTGGCAGGAGGTTGGGCCATGTGGCCTTTAGGTTCCTTCTGGGGCTGTGAAGCTCACTGATTAATCAGTATGGCTGTCAGCAAGCAAAGACTTTGGACTCTTGAACGATCGGCAGCATCTGTAGAGGCTTTGGAGAGACATTCATTCAAAATGACTTTTCCATCTTTCAGTGACTGGTAGCTCTTGCTGCTTAAATTATGTTATCACACTTGAAAAAAACCATCTTCTCCATTTAGAATCCTCCAAAAGACAGCTTTCCACTGAGGTTTTGCAAGGCGGAAATTCGTTTAATTAATTAATCATTTCAGAGTCAGAAATTTAATCAATTTGTAAGATCTCTAAGTGGTTGACAGCCCTAAGCAGGGCACATGACTCCAGTGTAAGCAGGAAAGTGATGACTCGGGAGACATCGACAAAAATTACAGCGCCCAAGGTGTAGCATGAACTGTATAAACACAAAATCTGTAGATTTATAAAACATAGAATATATACCCAGTATCGAAAATATACACAGTACTATACAAATTGACATCTATGTGCTCAGCCAGTACTATGCAATCATAAGGTAAAACACATCAAAAAATGAACCACCATATAAATGTTTTAAAAAACAAAACGTGTGTGTATGCACATACATACAATTTGTTGTATGTGGGCTCTTTCAGGAGGGTTATGCCAAATATGCACAGGGGCAGCCAGGGAATACCAGATGGGCACCATCCTGCCAGTATGCACATTCAGCTTCCTCAAAAGTAACTTTTGTACAGTTCTAATAATGTACAGGTACTTCTCCAAGGCAATGCTAGCAGTCATTTGCAAAAGAAGCAATTAGGGCTTCCTGGTAAATCTGCCATCAATGCACACTTATGTGGGAGACCGTACAGTCGACCTTATTTTAGAGTAAGCTTGTTTAGGATTAGATTGTAAGGCCAGTGCTTTATGTATTATTGCAGGGCTCGCCAAACTATGGTTGTGGGCCATATCCAGTGTCTGGAGAAAGCCATCTACGGTGTGAATGGCACTTACTTTTCTGCCATGCTGCTTTTGTTCCTGGCAACTGTACATCACTCAAGGCCCAGAACTCCAGGAGCAATGCCTTCTGGGATGTTGGGCAACATATGCCACTGCTTAGAGCATTGCACAGTGCAGATCAGGTACCAGGAGCATCTGCAGCACAGTGAAACAGTAGCACCATTCATGCTCCTGAGGTTTATGGGTACACAGCACTCTCCACTTTGGAGAGTGCTATATTACTGAAACACATTTTCTTTCTTTCTTTCTTTCTTTCTTTCTTTCTTTCTTTCTTTCTTT
>JAJKFI010000078.1:628047-641735 GCA_029204185.1 Lerista edwardsae
GAGCTACTCAAGCCCCTTCGCCACGACAAGGCAGTGATCCATGAAAGTTATTCCATAAAGAGCATTTAAGTTTGAGGAAGCAGAAGGAATGGATGTATTGATGTAACTGGACTACCAATGTTAATTTGTGTATTACGGGCCCAATCCTATCCAACATTTCAGCACACAATGCGGCCCTGAGGTAAGGGAGCAAACACTCCCTTACCTTGAAGAGGCCTACATGACTGCCACACCACAAAATGCAGCACATTTCTCACTGGCATGACTGTATCAGTACTGGAAAGTTGGAATCAATTGGGCCCTGAGTCCCTTGTCTTCAATAGCATTTACTCCCTAGTAAGTGTGTAGAGGATTGTAGCTTTGCAGCACAATTCTATGCATGTCTACTCAGAAATAAGTCCCATCGGGTTCAATGGGGCTTATTCCTAGGACAGTGTGTATGGGATTGCAGCTGTAATGACATTTTAATCTGTTTGGGAAATACTTTGCTTCTTACCTCATTTGCATAATGTTAGATACTGTTCCTTTATTTGCAATCATAGTGCAAGTAAACAGTTATTCTCTCTCTCCCTCTCCCTCTGTGTGTGTGTGTGTGTGTGTGCGCGCGCGCGCGCGCGCGTTTGTGCGTGTGCATGTTATAGTATGCAGCTATAGACAGTGGCGTTCCTACAGGGGGGGCAGAGCTCTAAGTTTTGCAAGGAGCCTTACCTTGCTGTGAAAATCGCTTGTTTCCCGCGCCACATTAGCCAATCCTCAGAGGGTAAAGCAATGTCTTGGCATTGCTTACTGGTTACAGTGGCAAGGGAGAGGAGGGATTTACATGGGAGGGTAAGGCTCCTTGCAAAACTTAAAGCTCCATCCCCCCTGTAGGGACGCCACTGGCTATAGATATAAATACACAAACATGCAAACATACACACATGGCAAATTCAAGTCCCTGGTAGAAGTGATGTGCAGTAGCCAATGGTGTGCTGTGACTTTGGTCTATCCCAGTGGATTGCAAACATTTCAGCACCAGGACCCACTTTTTAGAATTACAGTCTGTCTGGGACCCACTGGAAGTGATGTCATGGCCAGACGTGTAATTGTGACGCCAGAGCCTGCTGATTTCCTGAGAATGCAGCAATGTTAGGTTATTTCTCAGCCATTTTCCAATAGCAAAGTGAATTAGAAAGAAAAAAGCCTATTTACAACCTTGACACATGCAAAACAACCACACAGCCCTCCCCTTTTCCAGCATCCATCTTCCCATATTTTCAATATAGTTGTTCTAGGTGCTTCGTGAACCACCTGAAATTGGCTCGTGAACCACTGGTGGGTCCCAATCCACAGTTTGGGAACCACTGGCCTATTTTGGACAAGCAGGGTTTCATTTCAGCCAGAGCTCCAGGCTGAAGCCTATTGTTCTTATCAGGAAGAATCCAAACTTAGATGATTGTGAACTGATAATAAAAAAGAACAGTGCCATGGAGTATGTCCAGAGCATTGAACATTATTACTAAATATGCACAATTGACCTCTACATCTGAATGAGCACGAAACTTTTCAGAGGCAGGGAAGGAAAGTTCATCACTTCTCATTTTGGAAATCAAGCACTCTGGACAAGCAGTAGTGCTCCAACTTGAGACTAATACTCAGTCTGCTCTGGGCACAAGAAGACTGAGGTTGCAATCCTAACCTGGAGTTAGGCTGGCGTAGCTAGGCCACCATAATGTGTGTTTAGACCACTCTTGGAGTCAGAGAGGCCAGCACACAGACCTTCACCATGCTCCCTGACTCCAAGAGTGGTCCAAACGCACTTTCTGGCGGCCCTTGTGCCAGCCAAACTTTCCTGGCCTAACTGTGCCAGCCTAACTCCAGGTTAGGATTGTGTCCTCAATAATCCCTTGAGCCTTTCTTGTGTTCTTTGTGCCACTTGCAACTGTGGTTAATGTGAAGTAGAGCATGCAGAAGAGAAATTTAATAATTGTGCATTTGTCTTATACCACCACCCCCACTTAAGCCAAAGATGTTTTGAAACCTCATATGTGGGTTTGATTCATGTTCCTCTATTATGCTGTTACCATTGCAAGAGGTGTGAAATTAATCAGATTATTATGTGGTGCCTGAACACTAAAACTGCCATATAAAATGAAATGTTTGCTTTACTTGCTAGACAACCACCCCTAATGTTTACTTCCAAATGAAGAGTTGGCCTATATAAATTATAATCATACTTGCCTGTATAATCACCATTGCATTTTCTTGGCTGGTTATCTTCAGGGTTTGTTTCAAGGCCCACTTCTGGGATAGAGTGAAAGGACTAATAGCTAATAGACTAATAGCTGAAATTTCTAATTCAGTTGTGTATGAACAATCCTGATTTTGAAGGATAAATGAGGAACTGACAGTAAAGTTTATATATTTGTAGCTCCAGCATCTCCAGCTGGCAATCCAAGGAGATCTAGGCTCACCTTTTATTTCAGTTATTGTGGAAGAGATACAACAGCATATCTGACAAAAGTTATATGGTGCCACCTAGAGGTATCTAGAAGACCTCCTTGAAATGGTACTCCACAGTGTGGTCGATTGTTTCTATACCAGTGGCAATCAATACTCATCCCATTATATAAGTGGGAAAGATGAAACAGGTTTCTGGTCAGAAAAAAAGCTCTGGGGGTTAGGGAAAAGTTTGAAGAAAGTAATCTTGTCTGGATCTCTATCTCAGAGACTGGAAAGGGATGTCCCTGACTTTTCTTATTCATAAAATACAACACAACTGTTACATAAAAACTCATTTAAATCATCCAGTTTTCATTTGTCCCCTTAAGATAAGGATGTTGCACAAGTGGGAATGCCAATTGTGGTGGAAGAAGACATGCGTGAGCAGCACAGATAGGTACGACACCCAACAGATAGTGACAGCCCACCTGCCCTTGTTCTCCTCTTCCACTAGTGGCCTTTGGGGATATGCTAGGGTCTCTGCTGCTGCCAAACAGAGAGAGGCCACCTTGAGAAACCTTCCTTCCAGATCTGGAAAGGGGTTCCCAAAATTCAGGGGATTCCCACTGATGCAAAAGCAAAAATAAACAGTAGCAAGAACTGAGCGATCTGGGGAAATGTTGCCAACCCACTTCCTATGAACTGATACCAGGCAGGTAAGCAAGAGCAATAAAACTGAGGTTATTAAAAGGACTGAAAAGCCAAGGCAAAATAAACAAGACAAAAGGAATAAGGAGGCAACACAGAGGATCAAAAAGTAAGATTCACATCAAAGAGAAATCAGGACTGACCAAATTGGGTAATTGGCACAAAGCTGGCAAAAAGCTTAACATACAAGACAAAAATGAAATAAAGTCTCTGAATGTGAATTGCTGAATACTTCCCTATCTTTAGCTACTCACACTGCCCTGGAGAAAATGGGGGTGTCTGGTTCCTAGACTCCTATGAGGAATGGGTGAGCCCTTCGTTAATGCATGGAAATGGTACATCAGCAACAAATGTTACCCTAAGAAGCTGTGTGTGTGAACTTAAAAGATCTAAAATATGTCATAGATTCATCTTATTTGATTAGTTAGGACTACCTGAGCATCTTTTCCAGCCTCTTGCCCTAACCAGATTGGCTTGGCTGATCTGGTGATTGGTCAGTTATCACATGCCAAGTTTAGCAGAAGGGATGGGCAACATTCTTTGTTTGAGGAAAATCCAGCCAAGAAGATATCCCATCTACATAAGGCTTATCTGGGATGCCACATGGCCCTCCTGTAATGTCACTGAAAAAGGATGTGAATGACTGCAGGATGATGTTGCATCAGCTTTTAAAATGCTGAGACACTCAGAAGCCTCTGGGGGGTTAGAAGCATCCCCCAGCAAAATAAGCAAAATCTAGAGGAAAAGCAAAGCATTTTTACCATAGTCATGTCCTCTGGAGTTAGTTAAATTGTATTACTGCACCACTTAGTAATTCTCTGACCTTGTCAGTGATCTACAAAAGATTCCTGGGAAAGAAAGAACTTGCTCCAAAGCTGGCACATGCTGACATCATGAAGAACCCTAATTAAACCTGGATATTTTAAGCCACATGGGAAGACATTCTCCAGTGGCGGAAAAGGTGAAGACACAATGAAGGGGTTGAGGAAGCAAGAACACCTGCAAAGGTCACTGCTCCAGCAGGTTCCTACCTGATGGACAGGTTAATAGAAAAGTGAACATGTGGAGGACAAAGGGGATTATTTTAGAACTAGAATTGTCCATTGCCAATTGGAACAAATACCTGTGTCCACCCTCTAATCATAAACTGGATTGTGCCACTTCTGCAAGGAGAAGACATTTGCAGGAAGGATGCTGTGTCTTCCTGGTCCAGGTCTGCATTTTTTATGATGGCTCCATTTTTTAAAAAAACAAGAGCAGTGTGATAAGGGCAGACAGAATTTATCTCACAGTCTGCCTGGATCATTTGATATTCTTTCAGTGTAGTCCCAAACTCATGTGAGAATCCTAAAAGTTTTAGTTTTCATTTTTAAAAACCAATAACAGTTGGTTTCAGACCTGTAGGGACTTCCTCTATCCTGACCTTATTGCTCAATAACTCAAGCTGAACTTCATGCTAGGTACTATGATCTCAGTCAGCTTTCTAGCCCTAGCTGGGATGCTGTCGGTGGAAGCAGGGGCATAGCTAATGAAAGTGTAACCCAGTGCAGAGGGCAAAATGTTGCCCCAGAAGTGACATCATAGTAGTATTTCCTTTTCCTCTGTTTTTTTTTTTTTGGCCATAACTTTTGATAGAGTAAGGATATTACACTTTGGTTTGTTTCATTGCATTCTGCATTAAATTACCTTTCCAATGATATATAACATAATGGTATTATTCATACATACCAGGGTTTTCACAATTTTGGTCACTAATGTCAAGCTCAGTTTTTTACCACCCTAAAGCTTGTTGCCCGGTGAAGTTGCACCCCCTGTACTTCTTTAGTTTCACCTCTGATCACCCTCTTGCACTTCTTTAGCAGGAAGTGCATTTATTTCTTCCACCCTGGATGGGTGAGGCTGACTGATCTCAGCCCCAGCTTCAGTTTTGAACATTGAGAGAAGACACTAAAGAGTCTGATTCTTGAGTAAGAAGATGAATCTTCTCTCTCAAGTTCTACATTCTCAACATGCTTTATAATCCAACTGAGAAACTGAAGGAAGTGGTACTAGCCAAGGTTATCTTGCAATCTGCTTTCCATGGCCAGTGTTACAGACTCTGCAAACAGAGCCTATTCTTGTTTTTAATCATGTTGGAGCATGACAAATACATGACTGCATGATCTAGTGAAATATCCATCATTGTAGTAGGATGTGAATGAAAGGTTTGCATATTGCTGAGAAGCATGCTCCATCACCACCACCACCACCACCACCACCACCACCACCACCACCCTTGCTGGTGGAAATGGAGCTAAAGCAGGAAATGGAACTAAAGCAAAAATGGAAGCTACCAGTGATGGAGCATACAGATTTACCTCCATTGAAACGTTGCCCCCAATTGCCATGCTTTACCTTTGCCCATAGGCATGAATGGCCGTCATTGGGGAGAAAATTCAACCTTACGACCAGTATTTCTTGCATGCTCCTAATGACCACACATGTAACAAATCCACACACACACATTTCAAGTTGGTTATATGTGCACATGGATGAGTTAGTCCTAGATCTAAGTGTGACATGCTCAGAGAGTATTTGGAAAAAAAAAGAGCTAGAACAATAAAGAAGGTCATATATTCAACACAGGATGATTTGGGATGGGGTGTTCCACATTTAGAAAGCTATTATCAAGCATTTCAATTAAGAATGCTTTTGGAAATGGATGGTAATGTTAAAGAGAAATGGATAAGATGGGAAGATGTAGTAAATAAGGGAATGGGAAAATTTGGAATATTTACATCAAACATTAAAAATGAGATTAAAAATACCATGGGACCAAGACGTATAGCGTTGAAAATATGGGATAAATATAAATTTAAATGGTTACCAAATGGTTCCAAATGGGCCCCACTTGAATCTTTATATGAAAAAATAATGGATATAGATAAAAAAATTTGGGTCAAAATAAAGGAAAAAGGTTTTTATATTGTTAAAGATATGTATACTGTGCAGGGGACGTTGTATCCGCTACAGGAATGGTTGAGGGAAGTTGGAGAGAAACATTGGTTACAAGCAACCTCTTTGTATACTGTATTGAAACAAAGTATCATCTGACAGTAAATAAGGAGGAAACGGAGTTGGAAAAAATTTATAGAAATAAAAAGGAAAATAATAAAGGGATGGCAAAAAAGATATATACATTAATGTGTAAAGTCAATGTGGCATTGATTATACAAAAGCAGTGGGAAAAAGAAGTGAAACTGTCAAAACAAGAAATTGATAGATTGACAATAGGAATTAGGAAAATAAAAATAGAGAAATTTAGAGAACTTGAGATGAAATTGATATTAAAATGGTATAGAACCCCGTTGCAATTATCTTATATGTTTAAAGGGAATAATCCAAACTGTTGGCATTGTGGAAACGAAAAAGGATACTATATTCATATTTGGTGGGAATGCCCAAAGGTAAAAGATTTTTGGCACCAAATATTTAAAAAAGTGGAAGTATTATGTAAGATTAAGTTAGAAAATTCAAGACAAGTAATATTTGCGGGAATATTGGAAGATAACAAAGTAGAAGATAAAGATTTATTGAAAGCAATAATAATGGCGGCGCATGCAGTAATAGCAAAGGAATGGAAGGATATAACGAAATGGAATATGGAAATTTGGAATTCATATTTATATAATTGGATTCAGTCAGATATACTTTCAATTTTGGGACAGGAAAAAACATGGGAGGAAAAACAAATAGAGATAAGAAAGAAATGGAATCGATATATAAAATGGGTAAAAGAAGAAGAGGCCAACAAAATGATTTATGTTAAAATCCAAAGATTGTGCACATGGTTAAAATTATAGAATAATGGTCGTTTGTCCCTAAGGGGGGTGGGATGCATGGGGAAAATAAGGAAAAAATGGATTGTTAGTAATAAAGTATTATGTGTATGAATATTAGAAAGTTAATTATATAAAATTGTGAACATGATAAAATAAGTGTAAATATATAATATGTAATATGGAATAAAAATAATATGGAAAAAAAAAACATGCTCAGAGAGTTACCCAATGATGTACAATTTGTCTCTTTCTGCCTTGCTATTGATAAACAGAAGACCAAAGAAATAGAAACTAATACAAAATTCAAAGGAGGGAAGTTGGGAGGTGACCGTTTGCTAAGTTTGTCTTACCCTTTTCTAATGTGCCACGTTCTCTCTTTTATTAAAGGAAAGTGTGGACCTGGGGGAAATCATGTTTTCCCTTTGTTATCTGCCAACTGCAGGTCGCCTCACTTTAACAGTCATTAAATGCAGGAATCTCAAAGCCATGGACATTACTGGCTACTCAGGTAAGTGTTTACTTGCTCACAGCAAGACAGTCCTACTATATTCCTTGATCTGGCTGACAGCCTTGCTAGCTTTAAGAAGCTAGCAAGAAGCTTTCCTCCACTTCCTCCGTTGTATGGATATAACTGAAACAAAGCTGTCTGCGTCCCAGAAATATGTTTCTCACACCCACGCAAAAAAATAGTGCCATGCATAAAGCAACCAGCCATTGAATACGTTTTGGTTGGAGGTCAACGGAAGTTTTCAGAGCATTCTTGGCATAGCAATCTGAAACTGTGTCACTAGAACTATGATAGCAGCCAAGAACCTAATTCATTTTTAACATGATTATGCTACATTTAAGGAAGGTGCTAGATAATGAGAGCCTGCCTTTTTATATCAGGAAACATCCATTTAATCCCTCCCATTCCATCACTACAGTTTTTGAGATGTTGTCTTCCTTTCCTGAGGCATCAGATATCGTTGGAAGTAAAGGTTCAAAAATAATGGTTTTCTTCTACTGGAAAATGATTATAAAGGACCTCTTGTGCAAATTCATACCTACCCAATCCAGCGCTTTTCAGGTACACTGCAGGGCCACATATAGGAAGGATCAATTTGTAAATCTCATCTAAATTCAACTAACCTGGAACTGAGACTAGGTCAGTTGGATTTTATTGATCCCATCTTCTAGTCAGAATGCAATCTCCTAACCTGGAGTTAGGCCGGCACAGTTAGACCAGCCAAATTTGACTGGCACAAGGGACACCTTAAAGTATGTTTGGAGCACTTTCAGAGTCAGAGAGGGCAGCACAGAGGCATGCGCCATCATCCCTGACTCTGAGAGTGGTCCAAACGCACTTTACGTTTGGCCCTTGGGCCAGCCAAACTTTGCTGGCCTAACTGTGCCGGCCTAATTGCAAGTTAGGATTGAACCCACAAAGTGCTGTCATAGGTTTCTGTTACAAGGAATCTGTTAGTATTTCTTTAAAATGCTTCAAGGCTCTTTGTTATGCTTTGCTGCAGCAAACCCATCCACCTCTGTGGAAGTTCTCTTCCTTGTAAATCTACTTTATGGATTATGGAGGAAGTGGTAGAACAAACAGATGTGCATATATAATTCATCTGGAGAACTTATGCAATACTTAAGTTACTGTCATACTTTACTTTAATGGCCCAGGCTTCCACATGTTTGTGTTTCGCTGACAAACATTTAAATCTACAGGAGAAAATTGTATTTTGGTAGACAGATATTTCCGCTCAGTTGGCATTTGATGCACTTTGAATCACTGAAGATTGAATGCTCAGAAGGGAAACAGTTCAGTAGCTTTGCAGTGGTGCATCATATAGTTCCAGGAACTTCAAAATACACTGTGATTTTCTCCAGCTGCCTACATGGCATTCATATTATGTTAGAAACTCAGAGGCAATTTGCCAATGTCAGTCTCTGGGGCAGCTAGAGAGGTATTGCTGCCCTATTTTCCCTTCTATTGGCTGAGGCTTTCTATTGTTCATAAAAAGCTTTTAAACTGCCTTATGCAACTTCATGTCTTCACAGATGTTTAGTTTGCACAACAAAGTTTGTTGGATACTACTGAGGAGCTAGAAGATTTCTCAGTGATGAAGGACATTTGTATCTTAAAAAAAAAATACATACCCAGAATAGATAGCACCCAAAAACCCACAGGCACTCAATGCAGGATACTGCTGCTGGAGTTCACCTTGGCATAAGGGGATATTTTTCCCCTTACCCCATGTCTAGCCCCAATCCGTTCTATGGGACTACTCAGATCTGCCCCTGGTACTTACCTGGCGCAAATCCAAGCAGCCTGTGTAGGGCTCCAAGGCTCAAGAGTTGGAGTTAGGATATGGTGTGGGCTGCTGCCATCCCCTTCCCTATCCTATCCCCTTCCCGGGCCTGATCCTCCTCCATTCCACCCTCCCCTTGTCCAGAAATGCCCCCTACCCATCCCCAAAAAGCCTCCCTCCCCCTCTCCCACTCCCTGCGCCACCCAGCATTATACTCACCTGTTCCAGCCTGCATGATCATCTGAGCTGGTGCACATCATTGTGCCGGTGTGGCCAGCTCACAAGTCAATGCAAATGTGCCTTATGGCACGTTTGCGACGTCTTGAGCTGACGTAGGGGTTTTGCACAGGCACCAGTGGTTTGGATCTGGCTGCCTGCATTTTAGCCCAGTTTTATCCAATGCTAAAACTGAAGATAAGTTTAGAAATCTAAAATGGCTGACAAAAATAAGAACTACTGTAGTGGAATATTATATTCTGACCAACTTTTTTGCTCATGGTTTTTACTTTTTAACTAACTATACCCTAGTCATGTAACCAAATGGGAAGCAAGGCATGGAGGGAGAAGCAGAGTGATGTCTGCAGGTCCCAATTCCTATGTGTAAAATGTCACAAAGTCCATGTGTACACAAGTATGGCCTTCTACTTGCATGCACATAGTCCTAGGGTTGCCTGTGCATGTTTACTTCTACATGCACAGGCAACCCTAGGAATATGTGCATGCAAGTTTCATGTAACCTTATGTAGAGTAATTTGTGGAGAATTAAGGCAGGGCTTGCCACTACAGTCCCTATTTCCCCTGCTTCAAATGTACAATATTCTATTTGGTTCCCAGAATAGAGTTCCAATAAACACTGGAAGAAGTTTACTATACTGTTTCTTATACTTCTCATACAATAAACACAGTTATCATCACTTCCATTTTTTTCCCATTTTCTTGCTCTCCAGATCCTTACGTCAAGGTGTCTTTACTCTGTGATGGAAGGAGGCTGAAAAAAAAGAAAACCACCATAAAAAGAAACACTTTGAATCCAACCTACAACGAGGCAATAATCTTTGATATCCCTCCAGAGAACATGGACCAAGTCAGCCTGCTTATCTCTGTGATGGATTATGACCGGTAGGTGGGAGTCTCTGCAGTGCCTAAATCCCTTTTGAACTATGGGTGGTTTTTTGTTCCCAATTCTTGGTGTGAATCAGTTGATTATATAATTGGCTTGTGCTACATTAAGCTGCAATGTTTGGGTTTCAATCATTTTTTCTTTGAGTGAGCAGGGCATGTCCCTGAGCATCCATCATCTCTAGGGACAGCATGGCTGTCTCTAGGGACAGCATGGCTGTCTTCCTCTGAAGTTCCAAGGTGTATGGAGCAAAATCTTTATGCTGTGCTTCAAACAGCACAGAAGGCCTTTGGGATGCATATGCAAGCCTGGATGATAGGGACGAGGGAGAGAGAGAGAGAGAGAGAGAGAGAGAGAGAGAGATTCTATTTTGATCTATCTCCTGTAAAGTCACTGTCAGTGTGTTTTGTTCTTTGGGGGATGCCTTGTTAAAATTCAGCCCATGCAAGTTCCTTCAGTGTCATAACTCCCTCCCTGGGGGCACCAGAAGTTAAATGACTGGGTGGGTGGTAGTACCACTGGATCCATCTTCTCTAGTGTGCAGGCTTGAAAATGCACATGAATGAATGCTGAGGAATCATACAGTGCATAGCCAGGACACTGCAGCTACGGAGATGTTGAACAGTTGATTACATACTGCAGAACATTTTTTTAAAATGTATAACTAAAAGTGCCAAAAGAATATATACAACTTAGCTTTTAGATCAATGGAGTTGTTTCAGAGTAAAAACATACAGCAAATAGTGTGTGAGAGCACAATCCTAACCTGGAGTTAGGCCGGCACAGTTAGGCCAGCAAAGTTCAGCCAGTACAAGGGACACCGTAAAGTATTTTTGGACCGCTCTCGGAGTCAGAGAGGCCAGCATACAGATGTGTGCCATCCTCCCTGACTCCAAGAGTGGTCGAAACGCGCTCTACGGTGGCCCTTGTGCCAGCCAAACTCTATTGACCTTACTGTGCCAGCCTAACTCCAGGTTAGTATTCCTCCCTGAGTCTTCAGCAATGGGTGACAGCGGCTAGTTCAGAACTCAGGTAATTAATCTTAGTATGAGAATTACAGCTCAATCCTAGGCATACCCACTCAGAAGTGAGGCTTACTGTGAGAATTGGAGGGATGGATGTTTTACAATAACCATTGGTTTCCCAAAGCACCATGATAGAGAAAGCAGAGAAGACAATGTGTGATAGGGAAAGCAGAGAAAATAATGCGTTGGAAAGCTGGAAGTAATGGATAATTTATCTTGCAAATAATAGGGTGGTATGGAGGGGGATAGGGTAGCAAGCCCTCCAGAATTGACCTGGAGTCACCAAGAGTCAGCATCAATCTCAGGTGATTACTGAAAGCAGTCTTGGAAATTTTTACAAAGTTTTCAGAAAGTTCCATAATTATATCTTGTTGGGAACAGTGGCAGTCCTACCATTATGTGGGGGGAGCAAGTACCCCTGGCGTTGTGAGTGCCCCCTCCCCCCGCTGTCACACCGGTGAAGCAGGGTGGGCGATACAGAGGTGGTTCGCCTCTTGCAGAGGCAAGCAGCATTTGGCCTGCCCGCCATGCACTTGGACAGCTCCAAAATGGAGCATGGCATAGTGGAGGTGGCACACAGGGTGAGGGGGCAGTTCTGGGGGGCGGGGATCTGCAGGCCTGGCCTTGGGGCAGAGAATCGGCCAGGTATACAACTGGTTGGGAAATAAATCCTCAGGAATAACTTCAATCAGAGCTGATGACCCTAGTGGTGGTAGTGGGAAAGGAAGGTTTGCACGGGTGAATGGCAAAAGAAAAGAGTGACTAAAGCTTGTTCTACATGTGGCCATTGCCTTTCAGAGTTGGCCATAACGAGATTATTGGGGTTTGCCGTGTAGCCAATACTGCTGAGGGACTAGGCCGGGACCACTGGAATGAGATGCTGGCTTATCCACGGAAACCAATTGCACATTGGCACCCATTAGTGGAAGTGAAGAAATCCTTCAAAGAGGTATGTAAACAACTTTGTAATAATTTTCAAATTTAGGTAGCTGAATCGGCTGAAAGGCTTTTCTTTTGAAAAGCTTCAACTTGTACCTTGGGAGTTTCTAACAAGAGCTTTTCAAGCAAAAACCAGCATTACATTTCTACTATGAAATCAAAAGCAATATTTATGGATACAGTGGCACTTGCTGTGTTGTGTTCATGCACTCATGCCTTGACTCCAGCAACCTGCAGCAACAGCAGTGCTCAGGCAATGTGGCACTGCCAGGAACCTGTGTGAAATTCTGTGAATAGATTGGTTCAGTTTAACTAACTCAAGCATGGAACTGTAATTCTTTTCAAGGCTCAGCCCACTAAACATGGTGTCAGTGGGCCATCTCAGACACTTCCAGCTTTTGGGCCCCTATGCATAATAAAAATGAAAAATGAGGATGTGTTTCACATTTTGGTCGTATAGGAATGCACAAGAAAAAAATCAACATGTACTGAAATTTCAGCTTGAGTCCTAGTATAGGCCAAATAGCCCACATGCCTCCCCGCCTCCACTGACCATGAGTGTCATGGCTTCACACGGAGCAGTTTAAGAAATGGGTCACTTTGAAGCTGAAAACACAGAAGAGATGGATAGAAGTGGCATACCTAGAGGGGGAGCCATTGGCTCCAAATGGCTCTGAAGAGGAGGGGGAGCAGCAGCTTGCAAAACTCCTCTTCAGAGCCATTCGGAGCCAACGTAGCCTCTGTTTTGCCCTAGCCGCTGGGAATGGCTCCCAAGAGGAGGGGGAACGGCTGCTTGCAAAACTTAATGCTGTGATCCCCCTCTAGCAGTGACATTCAGTGAGGGTGTATCAGGTGAGACAGAGTTGCTCTACCGTAGTTCTTTGAAAAGTGCCTCCACTGCTGCTGCAGTGGCTGTGATCCTGCAAACACTTACAACCCAGAGGCTTCAGCTGCTCAAAGCTTGTGGGTTGTAAGTGTTCGTGTGGTCGCAGCAATGGGGCACTTTTCAAGTAACTCCAGTAGGGCAGTTCTGCCTCCCCTGACACTCCCTCACCGCATGTCATTGCCCTCTAGGTATGCCACTGCTGGATTGGGTGGGAAAAGGTAATGGAGCTGATCTTTGTAGGAACAGAAGCAGAGAAATGGTCTGAAAGCTGGTCCTTTTCTAATACGTATTGGAAAAAAAGGTATAAATATCCTCAGAGCATGGACCTCTAGTGCTAAACTTGTAAAATCAGAAAGACTCAGGCAAGTCACCTCTCAACAAGAAGAAGTAAGGGAGAGGATTAAAACTTCCTGTTTCCTTTCTCATTTCTCTCTCTCTCTCTCTCTCTCTCTCTCTCTCTCTCTCTCTCTCTCT
>JAJKFI010000078.1:641745-652752 GCA_029204185.1 Lerista edwardsae
TCTCTCTCTCTCTCTCTCTCTCTCTCTCTCTCTCTCTCTCTCTCTCTCCCCTTGATTCTGAGTTTCTTTACTTCTAGTTCCATTTCTCATAACACATTGGTAGGACTATTTTTAAAAAAATACGTAAAAATACAAACACCACCTTTTTGGTGTTAAAATAGCCTAATAAAAACACTGAATTTTGGTGTTTAAGGTATTTTCCAGAAATTAAAATCAATTATTTTTCCAATTAGAAATAATACTGTGGCTGCATCTGATAACACCAATATCAGTTATATCTAGGGTTACCAGATACAAACTGGGACAGAGTGCCTATACCTTTCACCATTGCATAGAAGCGGGTTTGGGCAGGTGCAGCTTCCATGATGAGCTGCAGCTGCCCAAATTCCTCCTACTATACAATAGTTAAAGATATAGGCACTCTATCAAAGTTTGTATCTGGTAACCCTAGTTATATCAAATATCTAGTATACTTTAAAAGCATTGAAAATTAATAAAAATGAGAACTTGGAACGAGAACTTAGAGGTCCATCAGGAACAACAGAAGCTGCTGTGATACTAATGCAAACATCTTAAGTACACGCACCATGTGTATTGAGCCTTAATTTTTGTCCCCTAAAGATTTTCCTGTTGTTTTATTCTTTAACTATTGGAGGAAAGCAAACAAAGCAAAAAAGAAATTGCTTTAAACCATTTCTGAGGGGGGAAAAAACTCACTGAAGCAGAAACTCATTTAGAACATGAGTCAACAGTCCCATTAAATCATATACACAAATACCAAGTTACCCTGTTGCCCTGGGGAACCAAAGAGTTTCTCCAGATGAGATATATATTAATCTCAACTTCATGGTTTTTTGTGTGTGTGTGTGTCGAGTTTTTGCATTCAATTGCTGTTTTGTGTGCAATAAGCAATGCTTGGAAAACAGCAGCCCTGAATCTGTACAATACCTAGCAACGTGTATAGTACCTCGTCTGTCTTGATGGCACTTTGGGATGAAAAACTGGGATAGACATAGAAGATTACATCTTTTGCCTGATACCCTTTTTGCAAGATGATACCCTTTTTGCAAGAAACAAAAAAAATGTTTCAGGGAGCCATCCTATACACATCTATCTGGAGGCAAACTCCACTGAATATAGTCCGATATGTTTTCAAAATATACCTGCACAGGAATGTACTGGAAATGAGGTAATTATGACAGCATAGTAGCATGTTATTGTCACTTCTACACCACAGTACAGGCTGCCGTAAGCTTAGATTGTGATGCAGCCTAAGGTACTCGTGTACAAGAGTGGTAGTTCAGGCTGCAGGTGAGAAGAGACTGCCTGAGTGCTGGTGAGAAGAATGATGCCAAAGTGCCATTTTGGCCCAGGATTAAGAGCAGCCACACGGGGGTCCCACAGAACTGGACCATGGTGAAGGAAGTGTTGGAGTTCCCTAGCTCCCCGTTTATGGTCCTAATCCATGAACTGGGTGAATTGGCTGCTGTCGACTAAAGAAAAACTAAGCAGGCAAAGAGAAGGAGATGAGACAAAGGAGCACACTTGCCATTTCAGGGTAGATTTCAATAGGAGGTAAACTGCATTAGAAATGGCATTACCGGTAAATTGTATTAGTAAGGGAGGAAGGTCTAAAGATCCTGGGAATCAGGTTTGATTAAGAGCCTGACCCCGAGGGCTCTATCACTGGCGGTACTAGTGTACCACTGGCTCCTGGTGTCATAAACATGCCATAATGCACCAGGTGAGGAAGGAGCACCAGCTCTGTGGCACTGGTGCTGCATCACCGGACCAGCAGTGCAGTTTAGGGGGAGCATGAGGAGAGTGTGGGGAGGGTGGGACTGGGTGGGGGGAAGGGAGGAGCGGACTTATGAGGGGGGGTGAGTGGCAGCGGCACTCACTGCCACATCCCCAGCCCTCTGTGCTGGGCTTGCAAGCCTGACATGAGGCTCTCCACCTGCAAGATTGCAAGAGGAGACAAGAGACAAGAGTAGCCCCATTGTGGGGCCGGTGGCTTTCCTCAGGGGAAGGGGATGAACATCCTCTTCTTCCAAGGTGACTCTTGCAGCTGCTGCAGCTCGCACAAGTAGCCATTCTGACACCACTGCTTCTAAAGGAGCCCGGCAGCTTAGTATGAGGCTATGAGGCTCCTTGTTACATGGTGATAAGCATGTGCCTACTACTGTGAAACCTCCCTCATAGTACAATCCTGTGCACTTTCTTGGAAGTGAGTCACTAAGTTCACTGAGGCTTATTCTCAACAGGCCGTCCAATAGGCAGTCCCTATTTTGTGGGTGGTGATTCGAGCAGCCCCGTGTTGGGCTGCGCAGGCCTCTGCCAGGGATAAGAACCAGCAGTGGAAGCCACTGCCAGGTCCCACTCCCTTGCGAGGCTGCCTCGCCCTTCCTCCCACCCAGGAACTCCCTCCCACCCCGCCCAGAATCCCTGCAACGCCAGCAAGGGGTAACCTTAACTCTTGCTGACATTGCACTGCCCCCAGGCAGTGAGGGGCTGGCAGTGCCACAGTGCAGGAAGAACTTACTGCCCACGTTGCATGTGCCTTGTGGCACTTTTATGACACCAGCACAAGTGATATGCTTGTACCACTCACTCTGGAGGGCTCTGGATTGAGCTCTAAGTCTGCATAAGATTGCATTTTCACCAAGGTCACTTAATATTTATCTGTCAGTAAGAGGCATGCATATATAAATATAAATGACAACTGAATAATGTTTATTACTGAGTCACTGATGTAAATGAAAACACAATCTTTTAATTTATATCAAAGTTGCAGCACTTATTAACAAAACAACATAGAATGGGCTCTGGGTATCTCAACTATCAGAAGAGGGATAGCACAGGGACTAGAATCCAGATTTTGCTCCTGAGGTCTTACTTGACAAGGGAAAAGGCCATCATGGGAAGGTTCACAACCATCATAGAAGCTGGTCTTGTTTAAATCATTTAAATGAGCCTTAATTTAAATTTGAGCTTTCACAGGTGCTAATTACCATCACAAACCTCCACTTTTAGCTCCGAGTACGACATGTACTTCTTTGATCTGCTTTTGCTAAGGCAAACCCTTAGCAACATGGAGGGGGGAAATCATGAATAAATGAATGAGTATCCCAAACCACTAGACTAAACACTACAGACCATACAAATCCTTTGAGGATATCAAAAGGAATATGAACCAGATGTTGGACATTACACCCTGATGCACTATTGGTGGTTGCTCAGTTACAGCATTGATGAGGACCAAGTAAAAATCGGTAGAAAGCAGACAAGATGAACAAAGCAGACAAGCTCAGTCCCATGAGTTCAGCATGCGCCATTGTGTTTTTCAGAAAAGAACAGCTCCAGCTGTGCCAGAAATAAACTGTACATGTATCTGAGATGTGCAGCACCACTGAACATCTGGCCATTTACATGAGTACCTATGAGGCAGCTGTTGTTAAAGCTTGCCATAATTTTTCAGTAAATGACACCAAATGGAAATTCTGTTGTGCTAACTGGAAGTCAGATAGCACAATCCTCTGCAGGTTTACTCAGAAGTGTTCAAAGTGTTCCTTACTCCCAGGAAAGCATGCATAGTTTTGCGTTCTTAGAGCATAATCCTATGCTTGTCGACTCAGAAATAAATCCCATTGGGGATTACTCTCAGGAAACTGTGCATAGGATTGCAACCTTAGTTTCTTTTGTTTGAGGCAGATCACAATATTATATTTCAGCGCATTTTCTATCAGCAGGAGAACACTTGATTGCCCAGAAAAGCTGAGGGTGAAACTAGACATGACAAGGCAGATCCATGATTAGGATCACCTTCATTTTTTAAAAAAAGAACATTAATAGCAGCAGATCATGGGAAATTCTTCCTTGTCAGTTGCAGGGAAATCTTACAGATATCTCTACTATGAGTAATATAATGACCTTGGGGTGCTATTTAAATAGGAAATTGCCTAGAGAAGAAAATGATTCTATCCCAGTCTGGGGGGGGGGGGTTTTTGCTACAGATTGCTATCAGCTTTTTAAAATACAGAGAGGTCGTAATTGTAGATTTTCCCTGTTAAACATATAGGAGTGCCTACCTATTGTGGGAGGCATTAAGTAATACCACCTAGGTAGCTTTTTCTGCTCATGTTGCACTGTAACTCCAAATGAGGAAAAAAAAAACACCCCCATCTCCAACCCCAGGAACCTACCACTTCTAATTCCCAACTCCAACCATCTTTTATGGCTTATCCAGATTGCAACTTCTCATGCTCTGCTGCTTCTTATATGCTAATCCAGAAATATACGAGTATGGAAAAGCAGTACTGTTCATGCTGAAAATGACACCTTCTGTGTACAGGCATGTCCTGGTATCGATTGGGGTTCCTTTCTGGACCCCACTGTGGATACTTGGGGCACCTTTTTAAAGATAGAGGAATATTAGTGGTTTTGCTGCTACAAGGTAAAAAAAGAGATTTGTTTAATGTTCCTCTATCTGTTTAATAGACATCCCAGTATCCATGGCATCCGTGGATAACTGAAACCGTGGCTACCGAATCAGTGGATGCCAGGGCATGCCTGTTCTGTACTTTGCATGGCTTCTGCTGATTGCACAGTTGATTTGCTAATGATGGGGACTGACAAGGATGGGTGGAAGCTAATGCGGGGTGAAGTGATAGTTATGCATGAACCGCAGAGACTGGATGTGTGTCTAGCAACCTTTGAAACTGATATTTGGATGTGTCCTTAAAATGTGCATTGTAGCAGCCAAAATCAAACACTTCCTTAGTGCTAATCCGTATTAGCACACCTTACTCTACAAATCATCAGCAAATGACCCTTTATTTATTTCTGCCAACAGCAAAATCCAGCACCTGGATTGAATCTCCCCAAGGCAATGATCCCTGTAGCAGAATCATCCCACTCCCTTTCTTCTGTGATGCTGACTCACTCCAAATATTTCAAGGTATCATCAGACAAGGGTCATATTTACAAGGAAAGCTATTTTTTAAAAATACAGCAGCAGCCCATTTTCCAACACAGTGGTGGGAAAGGGGATTAGCTGAAACTGCTGAAGGATGAAGCTGGCTGTATTTGGCATCCCAGGCTTGCCTCATCATCAGCTCATTACTATAAATCAGGCCTAAAATTTAATAAGGCCATTTCAGTCTTGGGGGACTGTGACACTTATTTGTTTAACATAATGCATTGAGTACTTAACGAGTGTAGGTGACACCCTATGGGGATAGTTCAAAACAATTCAGTCAACGTATTTAGAGCAATGAAACCTCTCTAGAGAGAGTCTATCACAGCTGGAATCAAGTACTTTGTTAGTATCTCATCCTCCTAAACTACAAGAAGATTAAAATTATATGTATTTCAAGAATTTTATTTGCTCTTTGCACTGATATTATCTAGGTATCAAATGTTCTGATTATATTTAGTTTGAACACTCATCCCCTAAGAGAAGATCAAGAGAGAGACATTTCTCTAGCTTTGTTAAACAGTGGCGAAGGGGCGGGGGGGCGCAGACTATAATGGGACTTACTACTGAGTAGAGATGCCTAGGATTAGCCTTTTAGGCTGCAATCCAAACCCTAGGCTAGAATAGGCAGGCCAACACACCTGTGCCTTATCCATCCCAGGGCTTGGAGGTGCTGCTACAGTGAGGGGGGAAAAACTACTTGATCCCCTGCTGATTTTGTACGTGTGCCCACTGACAAAGAAATTATCATTGTATTGTAATGATTGGTTTACTGTTACATAATTGTAACCATAATTGTAATGGTAGGTTTATTGTAACAGTAGGAGGCAGAATAACAACAGAACAATCCAGAAAAATGCATTTCAAAAAAGTTATGAATTGATGTGCATTTCAATGAGTGAAATAAATATTCGATCCCCTATCAATCAGCAAGACTTCTGTCTCCCAGGTGTCTTTTACTGTATACAGGTAAGGAACTGAGATTAGGAGCACCCTCTTAAAGGGAGTGCTCCTAATCTCAGTTTGTTACCTGTATTAAAAACACCTGTCCACAGAAGCAATCAATCAATTAATCAGATACCAAACTCTCCACCATGGCCAAGACCAAAGAGCTGTCCAAGGATGTCAGGGACAAGACTGTAGACCTACACAAGGCTGGAGTGGGCTACAAGACTATCGCCAAGCAGCTTGGTGAGAAGGTGACAACAGTTGGTGCCATTATTCGCAAATGGAAGAAACCCAAAATAACTATCAATCTCCCTCAGTTTGAGGCTCTATGCAAGATCTCATCTTGTGGCGTTTCAATGATCATGAGAACTGTGAGGAAGCAGCCCAGAACTACATGGGAAGATCTTGTCAATGATCTCAAGATAGCTGGGACCATAGTCACCAAGAAAACAATGGGTAACACACTACACCGTGAAGGACTGAAATCCTGCAGCGCCTGCAAGGTCCCTCTGCTCAAGAAAGCACATGTACAGGCCCGTCTGAAGTTTGCCAATGAACATCTGAATGATTCAGAGGAGAACTGGGTGAAAGTGTTGTGGTCAGATGAAACCAAATTTGAGCTCTTTGGCATCAACTCAACTCGCCATGTTCGGAGGAGAAGGAATGCTGCCTATGACCCCAAGAACACCATCCCCACCATCAAACATGGAGGTGGAAACATTATGCTTTGGGGGTATTTTTCTGCTAAGGGGACAGGACAACTTCACCGCATCAAAGGGATGATGGACAGGACCATTTACCATCAAATCTTGGGTGAGAACCTCCTTCCCTCAGCCAAGGCATTGAAAATGGGTCGTGGATGGGTATTCCAGCATGACAATGACCCAAACGCACAGCCAAGGCAACATAGGAATATATATTTTTTATTTAGCAATTCTTCTTACTACTTATGAATTTACAGTCCCGTACGCGAAAGTCCGTTACATGTCGGTTTTATTTACATTACTAACTAATACAGCTTTTAGAAACCTTTCTAACTTATCACTAATACATAGATAATTATCTACCACTTTTTATATCTGAGTGTTTCTCTCTCAAGAAGAAGCACATTAAGGTCCTGGAGTGGCCTAGCCAGTCTCCAGACCTTAATCCCACAGACAATCTGTGGAGGGAGCTGAAGGTTCAAGCTGCCAAACATCAGCCTCGAAACCTTAATGACTTGGAGAGGATCTGCAAAGAGGAGTGAGCCAAAATCCCTCCTGAGATGTGTGAAAATCTGGTGGCCAACTACAAGAAACATCTGACCTCTGTGATTGCCAACAAGGGGTTTGCCACCAAGTACTAAGTCATGTTTTGCAAAGGGGTCAAATACTTATTTCACTCATTGAAATGCACATCAATTCATAACTTTTTTTAAATGTGTTTTTCTGGATTGTTTTGTTGTTATTCTGTCTCTCACTATTACAATAAACCTACCATTACAAATTATGGACTGATCATTTCTTTGTCAGTGGGCAAACATACAAAATCAGCAGGGGATCAAATAGTTTTTTTCCTATGTTACCAGGGGAAAGGGGGAAATATTCTCCTACCCCCGGGTAAGTCTATATTTTGAAGACATTCCCCACACTAAAATGTTTAGCTACACACTAAAATGTTTTATGGTATTAACATTTCCCCACACTAAAATGTTTTATGGTATTAGGGGAATTTTAATGGTATATCATCATTTTTAAATGAGTTTCTTTTATGTATTCTGCTCTGAGATCCAACTGTGTAAAGCCAAAGGTGAATTCTGAGCCACTTAATCTCTCCCAACAATAAGGGTAGATTAATCATTATGTAGAATAATCCTTGATCTTCAAAAATATGCAAAGCCACTCTTAAGAAACTTCTAGTATGAACAAAAAATGCCCTGATGAATTAAGGCTGCAATCCGATACATACTTACCTAGGAGTAAATTCCATTAAAACCAGTGGGGCTTATTTGTGAGCAGACATGAATCACTATAAGTGATGTACTTTCTCTAATTAAAGAATCTAATCCTGACTTTCCAGTGCTGATGCAGCTGCAATGCAGTCCTGAGTTTGCCTACCTTGAGGAGACCTTCATAACCACCACCCCAACACAGAATGCAATGCACACCCCATTGGCATGGCTGCATTGGGGCTGGAACGTTGGTTAGGATTGGGGTGTAAGAGAAGGGAAAGCATTGCAAGTGCTTCAGTACCCTATATGCACAATCAAATAGCTCTAGGGTCACCAAACCATAGTGGTGTTTTACAATCACATATATTCACAACCATTACTGTTGGCATATCAGTGGTAATAATTGTGGTTATACAAGAAGAGTTAGACACTAATGGCATGCCGTCATCTCTGCTGATGCATTCCTGCTGAACAGAGTGTTATAATGCTATAATATCCTTTTCTTAAATGCCAATTCACAAATTATGTTTGGAAGCATAGAAACTATGCTTTAAAGCTACGCTTAAAATGTTGAGTGTGAGTGCTCACTGTTAGACAATAGAGGCAGGCTAGCGTTGCTATGTTCAGTGTGAAGCATAGGCTGATAATGTGAATGACCTGGGGAAAATGCGGCACTATGCACCCCATGTTCCTGCATCCTCCTTTGTTTCCAATCAGCTTCTGCTGCTAAGCACATCACCCTGCTCTTCCTTTTGACTGCAGCACCAATCCCTTAACTACAAGGCCATCAACCCAACAATGGATGAGGTGATCCAGGAAAGGCTTTGAATAAGATAGAGGTGGAGCTGAAACAGGAGATGGGTATTACACTGAACACATGGGAACGTAGGAGTTATTTCAGGCACAACCCAATCCCATACTTACCTTCTGATGTCATCCCCTGTCTTCCACTGTCACTGACCACCATAAAGCAGTCAGCACCAGCCATAAAAGGTGCTCCAACAGTGTGCTATTTAATGCACTGCTGGGAGTGCTGGCAGGAAGATGTGCTAGTGGATGTTCAGACACCTGCAAAACGAGGAAAAATGGCGGGGACAGTTGGAAGTTGGAAGGAAGTTGGGACTGCAACAGGAACAGCAGATCCTGGACCCGATCCCACAGTGTAGGCCCACATGGACCTGCACCAGTCCATGTGCAATATACACCTGCTATTTAGTGTATAGCCCACCCCCACGCTAGTGTATATGTCAGTGCATAGCCCTCCCATGCCATATAGGCTTACCCCTAGGTAAGGAAACAATTGTTCCCTTGCCCAGAGGAGACCTCTTGAATTCCCACCACCACCTTCATAAGATGCAGTGTTTGCATTTTGGCACTGCTTCATCAGCTGGGGTGGAAATGAATAGGATTGGACCTTAACATAGGTCAAAGAAACAAAGGAAGAAACAGTGGGTGAATCTCTGTGTTTCATAGGCATCCAATGTGTAGCTTTTGAATAGTTATGCTTAGACTGTAAACTGTTTGAAAGGGAGGATTTCTTGCCTACATACTGTGTAGGCACAATCCTAAACTGAGGTAGGCCGGCATAAGCTAAACCAGCAAAATTTGGCCAGCACAAGGGACACCGTAAAGTATGTTTGGACCACTCTTGGAGTCAGAGAGGCCAGCACACAGACGTGCGCCATCCCCCCTGACTCCGAGAGTGGTCCAAATGTGCTTTACGGTGGCCCCTGCATTGCTGGCTTAGCCTATGCCAGCCTATCTCCAGTTTAGGATTGCGCTCTGTATGTCACTCTGAACTTATGTATACTGATCATCCTGCAAAACAGAACAGAAATAATTGCAGCCACTGTAGGCAGCTAAATATTTGGGGAATACAATCCATGCTGTTGGGTGTGAATTTCCCCTAATCTAGAAGGATTTCTCTGGTACATGTCCTCTCATGACCTGAAATTTGGCAGAACAATAATGTCAGTATTCAGACAATGCTTTGTATGATGTACAAAGGATGAGGATATCTCTGAAATATCAAGACCCCCATTAGAGAAAAGCACAATACTAACCATTGTGAGCATATTGTAACTTCTGCAGCCGTTTCTAGATGCAATGCAACTAACTTGTCATTTGCATCTAAAAGATGCAGGGATCAATCAAACTCAAAACCTAACGTTTGCTTGGAATTACACTTCATAGCCTCAAGACAGATTGCTAATGCTGTACTTTATAATCTTGAGTGCCTACTGTAAGAAGTGTATATCCTATATGATGCACCATTTACTTCCAATTTGATCTGATTTTCAGTTTGAACAATGACCTCACCACTAAGAAGTGCATCCTGCTGAACTGCATTAGCTAATTTTTAGCAGAATGATTGAATTAACGGTGGATGTCATTCAGTATTATTGCAAACAACGTTGGTAGATGCCAGCACAGTTGCTGAAAAGCACTCCAGGCCAATGTGGCCACTGAGCCCCCAGAAGGGTTTGAGGGAGATTTTCCTTGGCGGCAGCAGTGGTAACAGCAGTGTCTTGGAGCAGTTCTCAGCACCTAGCGTCTTTTTTTCAACAGGACTCAGAAGTTGGTCATGGATTTGGTCCATGATGGCTCTGGATTTTGGCCATGAGCCAATCAATTCTCCAACCGTAGATACTGTTCAGCTGATTTCATAGATTATAGATACTACAAGTAAAGGGATGCCTGCCTCCATGCTAATGTTTTACTAATGTATAATTGGTAAATTATAAATAATTAGTAATTTATAAATAATTAGTAAGATTAGTAAGAATAATAATTAGTAAGAGCACAGTTTTAACCCAGCGTTATGCTGACACAATGCAGTGTTGCAAACATGTGGTAAGGCACACTTGCGCTGTGGCAAACCTGTAGAACTCAGTGAGTACATGGCTGACCTGTGATTTGAAAAATACCAATCTATAGATTGTTCTTAACTACCATCACCTATCAAATACTTGTATTGTCAAAAACTTTCTCTGTAAATATTCAACATCAATACCGGTATCTGACACCCAGCAATAGTTGATGTATTATTTCAGTATTTTATACTTGATGTTGTTTGATAGGTGACATGGTATTTAGTGTTTGATAGGTAATATAGATTGGTAGTTATTTTAGTAGTTGACAAAATACTGTTGGA
>JAJKFI010000078.1:652762-682111 GCA_029204185.1 Lerista edwardsae
TAATATAGATTGGTAGTTATTTTAGTAGTTGACAAAATACTGTTGGAACAATAATTTATTATAATTTTTTAACTCGTTTGTTGAAAGTGCTTGACAGTGAATGTTTATGACTTTTGGTGTTTGCTGAAAAGTTTAATAAGCGACATTTCAACTGTTGAAGTTAACATTCAGGGTACGGCCAGCGGCGTCATGCAGCCGGAACGCTGGGCAGGAGGAACGGGTGCCGCTCACCCGTTCCTCCCGCCCAGTGTTCCGGCTGCATGACACCGCTGGGTACGGCCAATGCAGCTGTGAGGGAACAAACATGCCCTTACTTTGAGGAAGCCTCCGTGACTCCCTCCCCCAACTGCAGGATGCAGCACATGCTTCATTGGCACCACTATGCCAGTGCTGGAAAGTTGGTTAAGAATGTGCCCTTAGAGCCAAAACCTGAATTTTTAAACATCTTTTGAACAAACATTCATTTCTACCCAGGACCATCCTTGTCAGTCTCCTCTCAGTCTTTCCTACTTATCAAAATACTTCTTGAATTGGGGTAATCAGAAATAAATACAGCTCTTGAGAGCAAAGCTTTTGCACAGGCTTTGCATTTTTCTGTTCAGCAATCTTATTTTGCTCATCTTAGTCATCCTCCTTCTGCCTATCATTATCATTTGTTTGCACATTTCATTCCTTCTCCATTTTCTTCTCTTCCTTTACCACTTTCTTCATAATAAATTTGTTTAGTATTTTGTTGATAAAATTGTACACAATCTGATTTTCCTCACCTTCTATTTCTCCCTCTCTTTTTCTGCTCCACTATCTTGCTATGGACATATCTTTCTTAAAACTTTCTTAAAACATATCACTTGACCAAGTTTCTTCCCATCTTTTCTTGCCTTTTACTACTCCTGTTCTTTCATATCTCTCTCATGTATTTAATGGTTCACTTTTTTCCTGGAACATTTTCTTCTAGCTTTAAGCAAACCATTGTTTGATCACTGTATTCTGCAGAAACCCCTCTAGCTCCATTGGTCCTTTCTAATTATAGACCAATTTTCTCTCTTTTTTTTCCAAATTTCTGAAACACCTTGTTTATTCTCAATATTTTCCATCAATCTGATTTCCATCCATTTCATTTCACTGAGATTTCAAATAATAGTTTATTCATTAAATCACAGCATCCACTGTTGGGTTCTTGTCATCTTAAATCTTCGTTCTGCATTTGACACAGTTGTTTGTGGATACAAGTAGGCCCGATTGGGCCTCAGAGGCTCAGCAGAATTATGTGACTACCCCCTCCCCCACAGGAAGCAACACAAGCCATTTTGGTGTGGCTGCTTTGCGGGGGAAGGGTAGAACTGGGTCCTAAGTGTTGTTGCCTTATTCTTCTCTTTTTTGCTTGACATAATTTCTACCTGAGTCCTATCTTTTTTTTCCTTTATAACCCTATCCGGACCCTATCCGGATTCACGGTTTTCTTTCTCCAAGCACTCTTGTTCAAACTTTTTCTGGCTCATAATGAATAGGATAACATTACTTTGTATTTTGAAATAGCAACTGGGGGTGGCCTAATCCAGTTTGGGATAATGGCACAGGTGTTATCTCTTTCCCTCCATGCCACAGTCCTGCTAAAATTGTCACCAGTATTTCCCAGGAGGGAAACTGCTAAAAGTGCAAATAGCAGCTTGGAGGGCGGGAATGATTTTTGTCGGAACTGTGGCCAAACGGGACAGGATTAACCCTCTTTATTGCCGTACTGTAACCACAATCTGAATTGGGAGCCCTCATAGCTACATTTTTTAACTATAGAGAACAACATTGACATTCCAACATTTGTTGAAACCCTAAGCAACCATGGGTGGCTCAAAAAGCAACTGCTCCTTTCTCCCAAACTTAGCTGAAACTTTCAGGTAGAAATGAAGAACGATAGCATTTTAATATAAAACTATTTTTATCCATGTCGAGGGGAGCCTTTGAAATGCAGCTGCCCCAATCCAATGAGCCTTTTGAGTATAAACATTCAATATATTTGTTGAGTGCATAGGGAAAGGGATCTATGCACAGCACTATCCCATATCCTTCTTTGAAATGAATGACACAGGTGTTTCGTGTGTTAAGTGATCCAATTTTGTGCAAGTCTTCCATGCGGATCCAAACATACATGGCGCTCTGGATTAGTAGTGTTAGAGCACAATCCTAACGAACATTCCTTTACCTTGAAGAGGCCTCCATGACTGCCCCCCAACTGCAGGATGCAGCACATGCCCCATTGGCACAGCTTTGTCAGTGCTGAAAAGTTGGTTAGAATTGTGCTCCTCGTGCTTTTTATGTGCTCTTTATGACTGTTCAGTAAACGTGCTGCCTTTTTTTCTTTCTGCAGGGGCATGGTCGAGCAGCCAGCTTTGACAGCCAAGGGTCCTGCCCCTCTCCCAAACCACCTTCAACACCATGATGCGTCAAGAGAAGACTCCAACAGGACTTAACCAAGTTCTTTTTGTTTTGGTTCCGTTTGAGTTCTTGCCACTCGGTCCGCATTCTAAGCAACCTGCAATTCAGTGGCAGAAGAACGGGACATCCAGCATTGAGACTCTGTGGTCCCACAATGACAAAGGCAGCAAAACTGTTTTGTGGTCATATTAGTTGTTTATGTCTCTCAAGGTGATGTTCTCTGTGGTTTTCACTTTCTGCACATGGCTGCCTGGAGAAAAAAGCAAAATGGAGGAATTGACACGGGCTGGAACTCTGGCCTGTAAAATATCATGTAAAATAGCTAATTGTGCGTATATGGAGGTGGAAAAAAGTTGCAAAGAAGTTCTGACCTTCTGCACATAATCATGCAGATTTCAGAAGAGAAACATTTTTTTAAAAGAGAACGAAAAGGCCTTGATTAGACTCCTTGTGACATATGAACACCCCTTTCTTATTGTGATCAGCAACACATGACATATTTTCTTCCTCATTCCGTGATGTTCATGGAGTCTGTGCAGTGTGTATCCCAGCCTGCCCTTTGGTGTGTTTAAAAGAATTGCTAATTCCTCAGGGAAAATTAACCATTTTCTGTACCTATGTTCTCTGGAGAACTTTTTGTGTGAGCTCAGTTGCTCAAGGTCCTACCCCTTGCAACTGCAGTTTTAGAGCTGGTCACAACTTTGTGGTTAAAAAAAAAAAATCATTTACGGCATTTTCAAAGAGCAATGTCCTCCCTTTTCTTTTCTTGAGAGTGGGGAACATATCTGTAGTTGTAAGATGTTGTGATTTAATACTTGGGCTAGGATTTTCTAGAATGGGTTTGATTTAGTCTGGCTATTGCCCTCCCCCCCACCCAAGGGAGGGGAGATCATTTGCCACAATTACACAAAAGCCAAAACATTAAGAAAAGTTATGTTTAATTTCTCTCTTAGTTTGGAATATATGTGCTGTATATATATATATCTGTTGGGAACAGCAGTGTTGGAAATAGTTTAAATGTGCTCTAAAAATATTCTGTTCCTGCCAGTTCAGATTCCTTTGTTTGTAAACTCACAAGGTTGTCACATGACAAGTATCTTGGGCTGTTTTTGAGGGTGCTACAGTGGCATGTCTCTATTGCAGGTAACCCTGTTTTGGCTCCACCTTGGCTTGCCTACCTTATGAAGCATTTGCTTTTGGCTGTTTTGTCATCTCTTGGTCCTGTTTCTGACTCTCATTTTCTTATACTGCAGCGTCCACATGATGCATCCACATGTGTTATACAAGTTTTAACATAGCTGTGCCTGGGAGCAAAGGGTTTGCTTGTCTCCCATATTCTTAGATGGCCTTTTTTACATTCTCTCTAATTTCTCAGGAGACATGCCCAACTGCACAGTTTCACCATTCCCAAACAGCATGATTGCAATAAATTTGTGCTGCAAATCTTAGCAAGTGCTTTTTTTTTTAGTGCAGATTCTAAACATCAGATGGTGTTCAAATCTAATTCAGCACAGGCTTGGCACACATATTATCTCTAGCGGCATGGGGATCACGATGATATAGCTTCTTGCTTTTATGCCACTTCTGGTAACATTGCCAAGACAGCAATCACATGGGTGGGACAGATGCAGTGGTATAGCTAGGGCATTTTGCACCTGGGGCTACTTAATCTTTTATACACACACCCATGGCAATTTTTTTTTGTTTTTTGGCCATAACTTTTGCTAGCATTAAGGGATTACACTCCTGGGGAGGGGGGGAAGGTTCATTGAAATTCCACATCCAACGGTATACAGCATGATGGTATTATTCCTTAAAACCACGATTTTGAAAATCGTGATTTGTTCAAAAGAAATTTTGCTTTTGGTTTTTACTTTTTTGGTATTCTTTTGATAGAATAGAGATATTATACTCTGGTTTTTTCATTGAATTCTGGGTGGAATTCCACATCCAACGGTATACAGCTTGGTCATATTATGCTGTAAACTCGTGATTTTCAGAATTTGGGGTTCAGTGGTGACACACACACCCCGAAGGTGGCACCTGGGATGCTGTGCCCCCACCCCATAGGTAGCCACACCACTAATGATATGGTTTCAGCAGCTTCTCTGGCCCTCATGTAACATGCAATATATGTACGGGTAACAGCCACCAACAGCACAATCCCATGCATGTCTATTCAGAAGTTCTTTTCATTTCAGTGGTGTTTACTCCCAGGTAAATGTATATAGGATTGAACTCAAGTAATATACAGGTGAGCCCACAATATCCGCAGATTCAGGGCCACAGATTTCAGAACCCAGAGGTTCTGAACCCACAGGGGAAGGGCCCACCTGGACCTTCTGAACCCAACTGGAGCTGTGCTCCAGAGAGTTTTCTGAGACTTGCAGAGGCAGCAGGTGGCCCACATGTGGGCCCCAGAAAACCCTTCGGAGTTGACCAGAGGACAGTTCCAATTGGGTTCAGAGGGTGAGGTGGCCTCAAATCCGTGGGGGTTCCAGGAACCAAACTCCCATAAGGGCCACCTGTATACACCACGTGCTCATGGCAAATTGCTAATGTGTTTACCTGGGAGTGTAGTGAGTATAATGTGATTATCTGGGAGTAAACACCACTGAAATTAAAAGAGCTTACTTCTCAATGCCTAACTTTGAAAGAACAAGTAGGGCATCTGGCATGGAAAAACTGAAGCCAATAATCATAAAAATTAAAGTATGCCGCAGGAGCTTACCTCAATTTAGATTTTCCCATCGTCTTTTTGTAGCACAAAGTACACCTACTCTTGACTGGGGGGAGGGATCACTGCTGCATTTTGAGTACAGTGAGTGCCTCAGAGAAAGCTAGGCGCACTGAAGTTTCATTGAAATCAATGGAACTGAATCAATGGAACTGGAACTGACTCAGTTAGTGGAACTGAACAGTTAAGCCCCTGAGCCCCTTGATTCCAGTGGAAACTGAGAAGTGCCCGGCTTTCTCTGAATTTCTGTCAACTGATGTGATCCATGCCTGGAAACAAAGTTCTGTGCCAGAATCAGCATTCAGGATCAAGCAATCACAAAGAGTGCTTATACCTAGAATCCCCGGGGTCCAGGCTTCCAGGGGGCTTGTGCCATGACAAAACAAACTATATAGTACAAAACAAATTTAGGAAGGCATCTTGCCCTGGGCCCAGTGCCAGCGGCCCTGCTTCTATACTGTGCATCAGCACACATGTGAACAAGACATCAGCTCTGACAAGACTAGTTCAGTGAGTGGGTGCCAAACTCCAGGGATAGTCAATAGGAAAGTCTTAGGATCAAGTTCTTGACTACAATTATATTTGTGGTTACTCATGTTTACACTTGTCGATTTTCATGAGATTTAACCTTGAGCTGCACTGCAGCCAAGATCTTTGCAGTTCTTCTTGACTATTTCTTATACTTTTCATTTCATACCTAACAAGATCATGACATACTTTACTCTTTCTTTCAAGGAACACTGAAAAGAAGTTGCATTTTTACTTGAGATCATGTTACCTGGAAGGGCAGAAATGGCCACAAATGGCCACTGGACATGTCTGATCTGCCAGGTTTGTTAGGAACTGAGCCCAATAATACCAATACCAATTTACACTTCTTTGTCTGCACTAATGTTCTGACTCGCTGATCTAAACTTTTCTGACTTGTGTATATACCTTTGCAGGGAAACTTTGCTCAGTGAAAGACTAACCTGTTTTAGCTCTTCACCACACCTTGTATCTGAATTTTCTCTGTATGTGCCACATGCTACAGGAGCATCAGTCCAATAAAATGACTTTTTTTGAAATCTTTTGTCTTGGGTTGTAGCATGTATTTTTGTCTCTGATGTAATCAATGATGGGGGGGGATCCATTGCTAAAATGCATTATACCCACTGAAAAGGGAATGTTCTTAGCAATGATAGACTTAATTCTGAAGTACATGGATCTTATACAGCAGTGATTCTCCCATGTTTTTGAATGACAATCTGTCCGGGACCCACCGGAAGTTATGTCATAATCAGAAGTGCCATCATTGTAATGCCAGAGCCTGCTGCTTTGCTGAGAAAGCAGCAATAAGTTGGGTTCTTTCTCAGTCATTTTCCAATAGCAAAGTGAATCAGAAAGAAAAAAGCCTTTATCAAAGAAAGAAGTGAAATGGTGTACAGCAGAACTCCATTACCTTCCTCTCTGGCACACTCATACACAGACTCTCTCTCTCTCTCTCTCTCTCTCTCTCTCTCTCTCTCTCTCTCTCTCTCGCACGCACGCACGCACGCACGCACGCACGCACGCGCTATTTCCATTACCAGCCTCAGCTAACCCAGCATAGTTTTCTGTCTGATAATGCAACACATAGCACAGGTAATGAAACCACACTGTAGCACAATATGTTGTGCACAATGTAGCTGGACTATGAACTACAGACTTGGAGATGAGGCACACCACTCAGATATATGGGCTGCGTAAACATCTCTGCATCTTTGCACAGTTTTTCTCTCTTAAATTGTATGTGGGTTTCTATTTATATTATTATAGAAACAATTCAATGTGAACAGTACAAAATAGAAGTGGGAGATATAGGGCCAAATCCTAGCCAGTTTTCCAGCCCAGCTGTAGCTGTCCCAATGGGTGTTTGCTGCATTCTGTGGTGGAGGGGGAGGTAGGGAGGCCTCCTCAAGGCAAGGAAATGTTTGGATCTCCAAAGCAAACCCGTCCAAAGCAAGAGGGGGCTTAGGAACCTCCATGTACCAACCAAAAAAGCCCTCATATGAAATATTCATTTGCTTATTTTCTCCTAGCCAAGCAAACTTTCAGAGTCATTGAGCAAATAGGACTCTTGAACAGAACTAAAAAAGGCCGAGTAAATATCAGCTTTGGGGGTCTCATGAAGGCTTTTCTGTAATTTGTGCTGCTGCTAACCTGCTAGCTGTTCAACTCGCCTTGCTCTATGTACCAAATACCTACAGGGGATAGGGCTCTAAGTATAGCTAAAGGCGCTTGAGGAACAAATATATTGGAATATAATCAGCTTGCCTAGGACAAGCGCATAATCACCTGCCAAAGGACAAAGCTGTACATGAATACACCTGAGACTGGGAATGACTTTCAAATTCTTGGCAGGCCATGCGCAGTGTCTGGAGGGTAGACCGAGCCTTTCCCAACATACAGATAAAATGAGTCTGCTTTGTAGGAAAAGTTTTTGATCAGGGCAGAAACACGGGCAGGTCAGAAGGCAAAGTTGTTTGGTTCCGATGACACGCAACCCAGGAAGGAACCAGTGGGTCAATATCTCCCTGTGGAAACTTACTTTCCCATTAAATAGCAGACTCCCGAGAATCTCTGTGTCAGAATCTTGAGCAAATAAAGTGGACAATGATATATTTTTCTCCCAAGAACAATTTTGTTTTGCTCAGAGGCAAAAAACAAAAACAAAACCCCAATACTGTACTGTCTTGATCAAAAACCTTCCATAACGGTTGTGTTAAACCCAAGTGTCACCTACTCTGCCACTCAAGATATTGACTGGAGTTGGGGGGTTTTCTAATTTGCCAAGAATAAGTATGGGCCAAACTAGGCATGACATGGGAGATCCATGATAAGAATTTCCAATGTCATTTTCTGAAAGCGCAATCCTAAATTGCACTGGACTGGCGAGGTGGGCTTGTGCCAAATCCAGCGCACCTTAGGTGTGAGGGAAGCCTCCCTGGGGAAAGGGCACATTCGTCCGCTTGCCCCAGGGAAGGCTCCAGCCACCCCATGGTGTTCCCTGGATCTGCGCCAGCTGTATAGCAGGCGCAGATCCGAGGAAGCCGTGAGGCCCGAATTGGGGCTACGCAGCCTCCCAACGGGGCCTTGGATGTTGCCCAACAGCCACATCCTGGCCCCGCCCCCTCCCCGGGCTGGCAAGCACGTTGGGTCAGCGCTACATGGAGGGCAGGATTGCGCCCTGAATCACGTACACATATGCACACACACTATGCATATGTTTGTTTTAGAAACACACATATGCATAGCATTTTGCCTTTTTTTTAAAGATAGCAGTGCAAAGCCCAGAAATATCACACCTACTAGTTTAGCGGTGCAGTCAGTCCTCATTATCCACTAGGATGTTCATCTTTGTATCTGTTTTGATGGTGCTGAGTCAGTGTGTTCTTTGCCTGCTCCTTCTTCTTGTTCCACTAACACTTTCTAGCATCATTGCCTTCTCTAGGGAAGTTGCATGCATGACATGGCCAGGCCGCAGTCTCAGAATCTTGGTTTCTAATGATGTATCTAGTTTTGTGCGGTCCAGCACTTCTCTGTTGGTTACTCTGGCTGTACATAACAATTTTTGGAAGCACCACAGTTAAAAGAAGAATTGCATTAATTCTTCTTTGGTCTGCCATTCCTACTGTCCGATTCTCACACTCATACATAATTATAGGAAAGCTCTAACTCGTCTACCTTTTGTATTTAGGGTGATATCTTTGCTTTTCCAGGTCTTTTTCAAGTTGACCATTGCTATGGGGCCTAAAGTTATCCTTCATTTGATTTCAGGTATAAAAATGCCATCATGAACAATTTTTGATCCAAGGAAGAAAAAATCCTAGACAGACTCAATTTCATCAGTGTTGTTTTTAAACATCACTTGTCCATCTGCTGCTGTTGTAATTGTTGTCAGTTTCTTGACTGATGACATTTTGTAGCCACTGTTGAATAACCTTTAGTGGACGATTTAGAACCTGATCCTGAGGTTGACGTTGCTGGCAGTACTACACACGTACTGCTGGCTCTATGTGTCCCAAATGTGCCATAAAGCACATTCATGGCACTCGAAGAAAACGCAGCAACAGCGCTGAGCCAACACCAGTCAGCCATGCAGAGGCCACACAGAACAACAAACACTCCTCCACTATTGCCGCCACTCCACTGCCGCTTTTTGAGTTAGGGGAGATAGTGAGGGGTGGAACGGGGAGAACGGAGGTGAGGATTGGGCCCAGAAAGGGGTGGAGATGGTGGCAGCCTCTTGCCCCCAAATCTTGAACTCCCTCCCTGGCTGAGCGGCCTGACATAGGCAGTGGTGTCATTTAAATGATTTAGAAACAGGTACTCACTTTTGATTGGCACTTGTCAGGGTCCGCCCACCAGAAGTGACGTCATAAGCTGGAAGTGATGTCGTGGCAGGAAGGGACATGAAAAAAGCCCTTTTTGAGGCCTCAGACAATTTTAAACTGACCCAACAGTTGCAACAGTATTCCACAGCACCCCCAGAACATGTTAAGGAGGCCTGGCATCATGTTAAAGTGTCCCAACAGTTCCAAAACCCCAGAGCAGCTCATTTTTCAGTGGCAAGGCAAGGCAAGGCTCCGCTCGCTGCTTGCCTGCCTGGCTGGCTCTGAGAACGTGCAGGCAACTCAAACGTGCAGGAAATTCAAATGCTGCAGGGGGCGGAGTCGACAAGTGGGCGGGCAAATGGGCGGGGCCAGCCATAATCCTAGAACCGGTACTCGCGTACCCCTGCGTACCCCCTGCATGACATCACTGGACATAGGCCTCCCCAACTCTGTACCTATTCAAACGCAGGCGCAGAGCTGAAGAGACCCATCACCACCAGATGCAGTCTCCCTGGGGTAAGAGAGCAAATGCTCCCTTCCCCCAAGGAGACCTCTGGCAGTATCCAAGTGCCCATAGGATCCAGCTGTCGCCATTTTGCTGCTGCTGGGGCCATAGGCCCCATGGGGTTTAGGATTGGGCTGCCTGTAATCTGGCTAGGCATAGAAAGACAAATACATTCCACATTCAGCCCAGAGTGGCAAGAACTAGAACCAGACAAATTTGTGGGAGTCTAGAACAGTCACCATGGTAGTAAAAGCATTTCAGTACTATTGAGATAAATTGCTGCTGGCATAGCAGTATATTGCAGCCAGCCCTGTGGTCATAAACAAGGGAGGAAAATATGAGCCTTGAAGTGAATTCTGTTCAGTTGCTACAATGCTTAAGACCAGCACTACATTTGATAGTTTTTTGCATTTTAATATCAAAGCAGAAATTAGGCATTCCAGAGCAGCTTTAATCTCAGATCAGCAAGAACAAACAGTACTGTAAGACATCCAAAGGACATGCTTCAGGTCACCTCCAAGCAACAGACACTACACTAATGACCAAGAAAATGAGGAAAGTTTAATAATGCAAGAGGATTAAGCACAAAGAGAAGCATCTCCCCAAGAGCATCAAAAGGGCCAGTACTCCAGTCAGCATTCAGTTGCCAAAGTTGAACGACAAGCCAACTCTCATTTCTGTTGTACTCTTGTTTATTACCTGCATACCCCAAATAACACCTGACAAGATGTTTGGATTCAAAAAGGGCCATGATTTTATTGAATTAATTCACCAAATTTTGCAGTGGGTCCTACCTCTCTTGCCACAACACCCCTTTAGTGTGGGCTCCTATTAGCCCACTGTCTTTCCCCACCTTTCAAGTGTTCCCACCAGGACTACAGCTATATATTGTCCACTGACACAAACCAAGTTTCTTTACACCACCACTGAAAGATGGTGAGGAAGTTCTGGAGACAGTTGTGGATTCCCACAAGACAAGCAGCCGTTGATGTTACCAATCCTTGCCCCAGCTGTTCCCAGCCAGCATTCCTGAGCAGAACAGCCTCTGGAAATAGATTCTGGGGGCCCCATTACCACAGGGTAAATGGATCAATCCCTATTGCTAATCTCTGTCCTGCACAATGTTTGCCAGTTGTAACTGACCAGACGAAATCACCACACTAAGTGTGGTAGTGAAATCAGACACAGAGCAAAACATTCTGGAGGGTTACCAGGTACAAACTGGGACAGAGTGCCTATACCTTTAACCATTGTATAGAAGAGGGAATTTGGGCAGGTGTAGCTTTTAGAGCCCTTCCATGATGAGCTGCACCTGCACAAATTCCCCCACTTCTCTACAATGCTTAAAGGTATAGGCACTTTGTCAGTGTTTGCATCTGATAACCCTATTACTCAGCCCCAAAAGGCAACCAGTTAACCTGGGAGATGGAGAGGCCTCACTCATTCTATTGCCACATTGAACAGCCAGCCAATTCCACCCCTTTTTTTGCCTAATTGCCCAATAACATTGCCCTCTTTCACATCTTGCTTTGTGAAAAGGGCAAAAATTCTTCCTCAATCCAGATATTTAAATAAGTGCTGGTTAGATGGGGATTGGGACACTCTGTGAAGCCAAACAGAAGAAAAACCCTGTTGGATTCAGATGTGGTCTGAAGATACACCACAGGGCAACTTTGCTGAAGCTAAGCAAGTTTGGCTCTCATCTGTACATGGATGGGAGGGTGTCTGGGAATCCTACATGTGCTGCTTTGAGTTCCAACATGGAAAAGTTGAGATATAAAAGTAATTATCTGTCCAGGGGCATAGCTAAAGAAGTGCAGGGGGTGCAACTGCACTGGGCAACAAGCTTTAAGGGGGAAACATGCTGAGCTTGACACTAGTGGCCAAAAGGGTAAAAACTTTGGTATATATGAATAATACCATCATGTTACATACCATTCAATGTGGAATTTAGTGCAGAATGCAATGAAACAAACTGGAGTGTAATATCTTTACATGTAATGTTGTACAGCCAAAAAAACCAGAAAAATACAACATGTGAGAATCATAGTTTATTAAAATTGCATGTTTAGGAATAATATTGTCATGTTATAAATCATTCAATGCAGAATTTCATGCAGAAGGCAGTGAAACAAATTGGAGTGTAATTTCTTCATTCTATCAAAAAGACATGACCAAAAAAAACAAGAATATGAAAATACAATGGTGATGTCACCTCCTGTTGTGACATCACATCCGGGGCAATATTTTGCCCTCTGCACCGGATGACAATTTCATTAGCTATGCCAGTGGATCTGTCTGATTTAGAAACTATAAAAGACCCAGGGTGCTAAATGAGTTTCTGGAGCTGCTATTTACAAATCTCTATTTTAAAAAGGAAAACACGGCTAGCCTTGGCCACTGGACTACCCTGAACTGGCCTCAAGATTGTCACTCATCCCCTGGAGCTGTGCTCTCCTCACTTAGGGTTGCAAAATCTTGGGAGATGAATCTTTTGCCTTGAGCCGCTGCTTGACATGCGGAAATGTAGCTGATGAAACTTTTTTTCATACGAGGATGAAACTTTTTTTCATACGAGGATGAAATGAGGAGCAAAGCTGCACTGCTTCATTTCTATTTGGCAAAGGAGAGGACAACTTTCAAGAAAAAAGCCAGCAATGCTTCTTTCATCATCCCAAAGGCAAAATTGGCCCACCTCCCCTAAACTGTCGCCATCAGTGCTTCTTATTTTCCCAACTGCTGCTATTGCATATTCTGCTGGTAGAGAAGTTTGTCTAAGCAACCATGCCTAACAATTCGTTTTCACTCCTGGTCAGCTCACCATTGTGCTAAATCTATAGAACATAAATCATCATCAGCATCACCTTGTTTGTCCATTTTCTCCTTCTCTTTCCAGCACAACAGCAAGTCAACACAAATTACACTGTGTTCCATGGCAACCTGCAGCTGGGGGTATGGCCTGCAACTATATAGGAATTGCCACTTGCTTTCCCTCAGTTTCAACCAAATTACAGCCTGAAACAGGGCCAAAGACCTGCCAAAATCTTACAAAGCCTGGCTGGAAGACTTGTGATCAGGAGTGGTAGCAATAAGGTAGGCACACAACAGGTGCCAATAGGCTCATTTCCAAGCCAGATGAAGAGCCAGAGCTGTATTGCCCTCAGTGTTTTGGAATGTTGTGCATGCCACACTTCCCCAAACAATGAGAAGTTCCAGCGATAGTGCAGCTTGGCATTGGTTTCCTTTGGCACTTCTGACAGATGATATTTTAGTAAGATTTGCTGTATTTACAACTGTAGAAGTACAGCACAATTGGAGGCAAAACAGCCTTGCACTTCTATTAGGAAGCATATCAGATCCTCAAAGAAAGGGTCTGAATGCCACAAGGTGTTTCTTTGTTCCCGAAGTACAAACAGCTGTTTTGATACCCATGTCTTATATCAGGGGTTTCCAAACCCTGGCGGGGGGGGGCAATCGTGGCCCTCAGAGAGCCTCTGTCTGGCCCACAGCAAGCCTCTGGTCCACTATGAGCCTCTGGCCCTCCTGACCTTGCCAGCATGGGCTGCACCCTCCAAGCTGTGCTCTGGTTGTGTGTGGCGAGTATTCTGAGGGCCAGGAAGGCCACGTGCAGCCCCCTCGGCTCTCAGAATGCCTTCAGAAAGTCAAAAATTGTCACTTCCTGGTTTTCCCAGAGACCCGGAAATGACTATTTTAGACCCCCTGAGGGTCTTAGATGGCTTTCTGCGGATCAGGGAGGGATTCCCACTCCCACCCATAAGAACATGCTCTGGGTGTTTTCTTTCCAGTGATATGCTGGTTCTGAGATATTTTCTCCAGCACATTTAAGTAAATTGCTTGTGAAGTGGAGGAATGGGAGTCCATTAAAGTGTGTGCTATATGTCTGTGATGTGTGCAGCGGTGGCATTCAGCCGGTATGCTGGGCGGGACTTACCTTTGAGCGGCAGTCCGCCCGTTGCGTAACGGCGCGTTCTGCCGCTTTCCCGCCGCTGGATATGTGTTGGTGCTTGGAGGAATCGTGGAACTTTGAGCATTCATTCTTCCATTCCAGCTCTAATTTATTTATTTATTTTTCCAGCCTTCAGCACCGTGCCAGATATTTGATGCAGCCCACCGGCTAAAATGTTTGGAGACCCTTGCATCAACCCCCATTCCTTAGTTGGAGGTATGTGGGGCTTGTCACTTCCAATGACTTTTTCTTTCCAAACCCTTCAGAGAAATCTGTGTCAAGAAACCGCTATTAACTCTAGTAACAGTTAGTTAATAGTTGATTAGTTAATAGTTAATTAGTTAACTAAAAACTGATAATTAACAAATAGTTAATAGGAATGTGGTGGCACTGTGGGTTAAACCACCGAGCTGCTGACTGGAAGGTTGGCAGTTTGAGACCATGAAATGGAGTGACCCAGCTCCTGCCAACCTAGCAGTTCGAAAGCACTTAAAAATGCAAATAGATAAATAGGTACCACTTTGATGGGAAGATAATGGCGTTCTGTGCGCCTTGGTGTATAGTCATACTGGCCACATGACCACAGAAACTTGTCCTTGGACAAACACTGGCTTAGAAATGGAGATGAGCACCACCCCCTACAGTCGGTCACAACTCGACCATTCGGTTGTGGGGAAAACCTTTACCTTTAATTAGTTAATAGTTAATTAACTATACTGACTATTAAGGAACATTCAGGAGTGGCATCATAGATTGGTCAGATCAGGCACTTTCTAACCAGAGGCCAATGTCCATCAGAGGACATCAGAATGTCCCTGAATCTTCAGTACTGGTGGCAGTGAACACACCATCAACAGGTGAACAGTTTTTGGGAGATCCAATGCCTGATGGCAGCACTACAAACAGTCATTTTGAGGCAAACCCTCATAGTGAGGCCTATTCAGAATACCTAGACAGCGAGTCTACAAGAACAAATGTAACATGTTTCTTTTCTTCAAGAACCCATGCAGAACCTTTTCAAATTCAGGTATACAATTTGCCCTTGCTAATACTGATGGAGGCAATTTGTTCAGGTAAACTGTATACAGTGTAAAACAATATTTTTATTGTTTTCAGTCTGAAGTATGCCATGTTCATGCACTCGAGGCTTGCTTGCTAGTACAGTGGCAGTGTTCCTTTAGCAGCAACCTTAATTACCTAAATTGCAGAAATCCAACAGGTGTAGCTGTGCCCACTATCACTGCATTATGAGTCAGGAAAATGCTGTACCTGTTGCATTTGTTCTTGTCTTGGGGATGTTAAAGGTATAGCGTCTCTTGAGAAAGGTGGTCACCCTGCTGCCTTTTGATTCCGCTGTGCCCTCTTAGAGGCATTCCATGTTGAGACTTTCGGGCTAATCAAACTGCTAGCATATTCTTCTTACAAGAACCTTGTTATTAACAAGGCAAATATTTAAGCAGCAGTTAGGCTGAGGTTACTGAAATCCCTACTGATTCAGTTCCAACAAGACCAGCTATAACTGGAGCTGTTCTGTTTAATTAGGGATCTAAAGTTGAGTATTAAAGCCCGAGCAGGCAACCTTTTCATCCTGTTAATGAGGTGGTTTGGGAGACCTTTCTGTGTAAGGAAATAGGTGGGAAGGTTAAGAAGCAGAGGTTGTCAACTGCAGGGAAGAAACTCAACAAGCCCCAAGACTCTGCAAAGCCGAGTAAAGGGGGGGGGGAAGCAATGGCTCTGTGATTGTTTCAGGAAATCAGAGGCAAAAAACAGAGAAATCTCTCTAGGTATACAACAGGGTAAGAAGGGGTTAGAAGAATGTGGATGGGACACAAAAGTATTATTATTTTAAAATGCAAATTTTTACCAATCTTCATGTAAAAAATGAACCATGTAAAAGTGGTAAAAGAAATACTTTTCATTTTTTTTAAAAAGAGTTTGCAGATAGGTTTACATAGCACAATAAGTGAAAAGATTGTTCCATGTCCCCCAAGGGCTCACAGGTTAAAAGAGACACCAACAAACAGCCATTCTAAAAGATACTCCGCCAGGGTGCATAGAGACAGTTGATCTCCCATTGGCCTCCATGCAAGAGAATAATCACTTAAAAGATGCTTCCTAGCCCAGTTAGGGCCCAATCCTAACCTCCCCAGCAGTGGGGCTATGTCAGTTGGTCCTAAGCCTTGGCACCAGAAGGATGCCCGTGAAATGCTCCCAGCAATGAGATGGGTAGATAGAAGGCTTTTTAGGGCAGGGGGGACGGGACAGAACTGGGGGGGGGGAGGATCAAGCCAGGGAGAGGTGTGAGGACAGTGGCAGCCCCTGCTGCCAAATCATAAACCCGTGCCCAAACCACAACACTCAACATGACTTCTCGGCTCAGTGCCAGGTCAAGCCCATAGGTCAAGACCATAGGATTGGGCTGCCCAAGTATAGTAATCAGGGGCAGACAGACAGCCTGCTAACTGAATTGCAAATTTATTAGGGTGGGGCAGTTGGGGGGGTAAATAAAGAGAAGGAGGTAAGCTGCTGGCAAGTGTTTTGACCGCACTATAGTCTGTAACACTTTTTGGTTGTTCTGAATGTGGGAAGAATCTACAAGTAGAAGGGCAGTCAGAGTTAGGATGGCAAGCCCCACCCTCAACTTCTGCATGCTAATGGGTACACAGAACCTACACACATGCAAACTGCTCTGTAACGTGACCTGGAACCCATGCCAGATTGCACTTCAAAAGATGACAGTCATTGTGTGGAGAAATGATTGAGAAGTACGGTGCTCCCAAGGTGAAGTGGTTGTTGCTGCCGTGAGAGGCAAAGGAGGAGATGCAAGACAAGGGTTGTATTGGAATTCCACTCCTTTGTGCTCCTTTGTGCAAGAGTGCTAAACACAAATGAAGAACGTCAACGCCATGAGATGAGGACTCCAAACTAACAATCTGGTAATGCTACATTAGAGGGACGTGGTGGCACAGCGGGTTAAACCACTGCTGCTGGGCTTTCTGACCGGAAGGTTGGGAGTTCAAGACTGCGCGACGGAGTGAGCTCCCGTAGCTTGACCCAGCTCCTGCCAACCTAGCAGTTCGAAAGCACCTAAATGCAAGTAGATAAATAGGGACCACTTCAGTGGGAAGGGAACGGCGTTCCGTGCACTATGGTGTATAGTCATGCCGGCCACATGACCACGGAAGCTTGTCCTCAGATAAAACGCTGGCTCTACAGGCTTTGAAACAGAGATGAAACAGCCCCCTACAGTTGGTCATGACTAGACCATTCGGTCGTGGGGAAACCTTTACCTTTACTTTAATACTACATTAGTTCCATTGCCTGACCTGCAATAGAAGGGTCCTTCTTTCGCTGTGACTGTAAGGCCATTGGTCAAAGCACAGAAGGCATCACATAATTAGAGATATCAAGATAGTAAAATTTTTTAGAAAGGACAAAGAATTTGGGGAGAAGGATAGTTCTTCATGATGGGGCAGCCTCCCTCAGTCCTGTTTCAAACAGCCTGCAAGGCAGAGAACTGATTCAGCAATCTTTTTTTCCTCCTCTCTGGTAATAATACAATGTCCTCGTATGCCCTTTCCTATCTACTTTTGCAGAGAAATCTATTTTAAAAATCAGACTAACTGAGGCAAAACAAAGCCACCCTCTGGCTCTGCTGGGTGAGATCTGTCACCAAGAGGACACTTCTCTTTTGTGGCCAGATCCACTGTGGCAGATCTACATTGACCTTTGCGTTACAGGCTGAACAAATGCACGTAATCGTGCCGCAAGGAAATGAGTTATTTACCAGAGATAATGTTTTTCCCAGAATACGTGCTTGAGGGCAAAACGATATCTACCAACTCTGCAGTATGAAAAGGCGCGTCATGCAACTGGATCATTAATGGATCACTTTGTATATAATATATTAGTACTTTTATCAATCAGCTCCAGAGAAAAGAAGTGTGACAATGATATTCATTCTTTGCCAGATGCACAGGTTTTGGGAAGCCACATTCTACACCTGTTCACCACTCATGAAGTGCACAAATTTGCCTCTAGAGACAGAAGTCTGTTGGTTCATCCAGCTGAGTATTGCCCCTGAAACTGGTAACAGTTCTTCAGGGTTCCAGAAATTTTTTCAGAGTTTCAGGCAGGATCTTTTCCTGCTTAATGTGGAACCTCCAGAAGAAACTGAACTGGGGATCTTTTGCACGCATCTACTCCAGTGGTTCTCAAACTTTTTAGCACCTGGACCAGTGGTGTCATTCAAATGATTTAGGAAGAGGAACTCACATTTGATTGGCACTTGTTGGGAACCCGGAACCAGCCACAGAGCCCATTAGGATCCGTTCTGGTCCGTTCCCCCTGAATGACATCACTGCCTTTAACCCTCTGAGTGCCAGCCAACCAAGAAGAAAAGCTCTTTGCAGAGGAAGTGGGAGGGGGGAGAGTGAAGTGGGCAGAGTCAGCTCTAATTTTAACTAGTGGAACTGAGTTCCCCTGCGTTCCCCCTGCATGACATCACTGACCTGGACCCACTTTTTAGAATGACAATCTGTCCAGGACCCACCGAAGTAATGTCATAGCCGGAAGTGCCGTCATTGTGATGCCAGGGCCTGCTGCTTTCCTGAGAATGCAGCAATCAGTTGGGTTATTTCTCAGTCATTTCCCAATAGCAAAGTAAATCAGAAAGAAAAAAAGCTTATTTACAACCTTGACACCAGCAAAACAACCACACAGACCTCCCACTTTCCTGCATATCATCTTCTCAAATTTTCAGTATGGCTGCTCCAAATGCTTTGTGACCCATCTGAAATTGGCTCGCAACCCACTGGTGGGTCCTGACCCACAGTTTGGAAACCACTGATCTACTCTGTTGCAGAGCTCTGGACCTTCCCTAGCAACATTCTTGTTTCTACTTCCTCTGCTAGCATTGCTAAATAAAAGGGAGCCCATCGGCAGGATGTAAGCAAAAGAGATGGGAATATAATAAAAATACTGTACTTAATATTTGTACAGCACTTTCTGAAAATGGAAAGCACTTCACATGTATTGTCTTGATAATCTTTACAACAACCTTGTAAGGTATGCATTGCAGCTAAGGCTGCATATGAGTGACTTGTTACCACTGAATTCATAGCAGAGACAAGATTCAAACCAGAGAAGTCCTGATTTATAGATGAATCTTTTACAGTGGAAGCTCACATATCTACTCAAAAGGAAGCCCCACTGAGTTTAATGGAACTTACAAAATTAGAAACTAAAAACACTTCCCTCTAAGTAGCACACAGGGGACACATGCAAACTGGCTATAAACTACTGTGTGTAAGTGTGCATAGGATAGTAGCCTTAATCACTGTGATACACCAGCTATCCAGGGCAACAGCAGATAGTGAGTTGACGTGCTGAAAGTCCTCAAATCATTGGTTTATGTTGGGCTAGCTACATCTTTGGGCACAATCCTAATCAATATTCCAGCACTGACATAGCTATGCCAATGGGGCATGTGCTGCATCCTGCAGTTTGGGCGGGCAGTCACAGAGGCTGCCTCAAGGTAAGGGAATGTTTGTTCCCTTACCACAGAGCTGCAGTGCTCTTACCCTGGTCCTGGAAAGTTGGTTAGGATTGCACCCTAAGTTGCATCTAAGGACCAAATGTATGTGAAAGAGTCCCCATCTTTAACAAAAAAACTAGCTTTGAGAGAGCCTGGAGTGAGCAAGCAGTAAGGGGGTGCTTAACCTTTTTTCTGACCACAGCATTTCCACTCCAAATTCTCTTCCACCCAAAGCCCTGGCATTTCCTCCCTGCAGAGTTCAAAGTGTTTACTTTGTGGCTTTCAAGTAAACAGTTTAGAATTTCTTGTCTGCTTGCTTTGTGATGGTTGTGAAGACTATGTGCTCGATCTATTGCCTAAGCCTCTGTGCAATGTCTGTGGTACACTTCCATTTCAGACCACTGGGCCTTGTGATCCAACATCCTGTTTTCCACAGTGTCCAGCCAGATGTCTCTACAAAACCCACAACCGAAGGAATGAATGCAACAGCTCTCCATCCATTGCTTGACCCCAACCTCTAATATTCAAAGGAACACTGTCTCTGAACATGGAAGATCCATTTTGCTATCATGATAAGTCACTGTAGATAAACCTGTCTTACAGGCATTTGTTTAATCCTTTGAAAAGCTATCTATGCTAGTGGCCCTCATCACACATGAAAGAAATAAGGTAAGCGGGAACAGTCATAACTGGATGGATGGAATTTCATGCCCTTAGCATCAGTTGCCTGCATTTGCTTATTAGCTGAAGCACTAGATTGCTCTGTGCACTTCACAGAAACTGTGAAGCACTTCAGAGAAACTGTGAAGGGTTAAGGTTGAGTTTTCTTTAAAAAGCCAAGGCAACAGTTATTAGAGATTCCTGTTATCAGTAGTATAGCTAGAGGGGGGGTCACAGCATTCATTTTGCATGGCACCTCTCCCTTTGCTGCCAAACTATAGCTTGGAGGCCAAATCCAGCTACCAACAGGTTTTTATCTGGCCTTTAGCAACTTAAAGTATTTGACATTTTTACTCATTAGATATCATTTTTCAATTTAAAGGATCAAAAGCTTGCACTTGCTTGCATATCTGATTAGACCAGGTAGCTGGCTTTTTTTCTTCCATGTTGAAAGCATGCCTAATTCTTCCCAATTGCAAAAAGGACAATGTCATAATTCTATGTTATAAAAATGTACAAATATTATATGCCTGTTTTGTCCTTCTGTTCAGGTTGTGCCCAGATCACGTGTTTTGCACTCAGGAGAGGTCTCTTCCATTTTGCTCTCGCTCAGGAGTCTCTAGATTTTTCAGTACAAGGGCCACATGGTATATTTTTCAGATTTTTTTGCACCGAAAACAAATCAGTTTTATAAATGAATGGATGAAATTTAAACGAAGGAACAAGTTTTACTTGGATCGTTTTTGTAATCAGCATGTATGATTCAGAACAAAAGAGAAATGTGACATTTACAAAGAAACAATGCCATGCTTAATGCAGTGTTTCCCAAACCCTGGGTAGCAATCCCATTGTTGGTGTCATGAAACTGACAAGCTGATAGCTGACAAGGAAAATGTACTGATTTTCCTATGGAAAATGAAACTGAGCTACATTTACTCTCAAGTACGCAAAAGCCAGGCGAAGGACAACAAAAGACCTCCAGAATGGCCCTGATCTGATGAACGTGGTGCTCAACAGAAGGTGCCCCCCACAATAGTAAAAATGATAAGAAACAGAGGCTTGGGCAGCTGGTATGGTGAAATTGTCTTTTTTTTTTTTTTTTTTAGTCTTGTAAACTAGGTAGGTAGGTCCTGATAGAGTGTCATTTTACAGTGGGTCCAGTGTTAAAATATTGGGAACCATGGCTTTAATGAATTACTGTTTAAATAAGCAGCACGGCTGGTGTGCTTGTGAGACAGCCTGAAACTGAGGCAGGGGCATATGGAAGCCTTAGCGCTCTGCCCCTGCCATGATCCAGTTGCATGCCCCCATATTTCTTAGGGGGGGGGAATCTATTGAAAGCTAAAGACCTGGGATGCTAAAGATCACAACGTCTAAGATGACTCACTGTAGAGCAACAAGGAGGGCACAAGAAAGGATAGGGTGAAAATAACCATTCATGGCTCACTCAGAAGTAACCAGTCATTGTCCACAGGGCCTAATCCACAATAGGCTTGTCAGGGAGGTGCCAGTATTTTCCCCCTTTATTGGTATTATGAAACAAATGTATAAAGAGAATAACATGAAAAGCCATTCCAAGAACGAGAACAGGGTATCCAGGCCATATGATAGAGCAGGAAAAAATTAGAATTGCAGTTAAAAATAAATAAACATACTTAACACCAGCGGTGTCATCCTGGCGGAACGGCCCGGTACACCGTTCCGCTAGTTCTGCGGACGGGCCCGGGCTGCACCGCCTCTCCCGAGGATGGGTGAGCTGCTCCTGGGCCCACCCGCCCTCCCGCGTGTTCGAATCACTCTGAAATGGAGCGATTCGAGGCGCAGGGAGGTGCAGGGAGGAGTGGCTGGCCTCCGCCATAGGGGCGGAGGGCTGCCAATCATCCGGGCGTTCCGGTTCCTGGCATGCCCGGATGACATCACTGCTTAACACATGTCTCTTTCTATCTATGCTTATTTGCTCAGAAATACAATTGTCCATACACTTAGGTTGTTGTCCATACACACAATTGTCCAAACTTAGATGGTGTTTGTCATTATTTCCTACTAGCTTTTTGTTACCCAGCGTTGCCCGGGTAACAAAATGATCTTCCAGAATTTGAGTTTTGCACCCCTTCTCGCCCCCCATGCTGACAGGGGCCGAACCCGGACTCCAACTGCATCAGGAGCGTCGCCGGTCACCTCGGTGACCACGGAAACTATGGATCCGATGCCGATTTTGTCCGTTTTCGACCGTTCTCACATGGGGGCCCCTGTGCACCCCCACCCCCAGGGGCGCTGGGGGGGCCTGACCCCCGCAGTGTTTGTCACCAGGCTGCAAGGCACGTGCATGCCGAATTTGGTGCCAATCACTCCAGGCGTTCCAGCAGGGCATGGCGGATGCTGTGTTTTGCACCCCTTCTTGCCCCCCACACCGAGGGGGGGCTGAACCTGGACTCCACCGGCGTCGGGAGTGTCGCCACTTGTCTCGGTGACCCCGGAAACTATGGACTCTACACCGATTTTGGCCGTTTTCGGCCGTCTTCATGTGGGGACCCCTGCATACCCCTGCCCCCAGGGGTGCTAGGGGGGTCTGACCCCCGCAGTGTTTGTCGCCAGGCCGCAAGGTGTATGCGTGCCAAGTTTCGTGTCGATCAGTCCAGGCGTTCCAGCAGGGCATGGCGGACGTTTTGTTTCGCACCCGTTCTCGCACCCCACGCCGGGGGGGGAGGCGAACACAGACTCGAATGGCGTTGGGAGCATCGCCGCTCATCCCGGCGACCCCGGAAACTATGGATTTGATGCCAATTTGGGCCATTTTCGACCATTTTCACATGGGGACCCCTGCGTACCCCCACCCCCCGGGGTGCTAGGGGGCCCCGCCCCCCGCAGTGTTTGTGGCCAGGCTGCTAGGCTTCCGCACGCCGAGTTTGGTGCCAATCGGTCCAGGCATCACATCGGGGCATGGCAGACGTTTTGTTTCGCACCCCTTCTTGCCCCCCATGTCGAGGGGGGGCTGAACCCGGACTCCAACAGCATCGGGAGCATCACCGCTCATCTCGGCGACCCCGGAAACTGTGGATTTGACGCCGATATTGGCCATTTTTGACCGTTTTCACGCAGGGACCCCCGCGTACCCCCACCCCCGGGGGTGCTAGGGCCCCCCGACCCCCGCAGTGTTTGTGGCCAGGCCGCTAGGCTTCCGCATGCCGAGTTTGGTGCCAATAGGTCCAGGCGTTCCAGCGGGGCATGCGGACATTTTGTTTCGCACCCCTTCTTGCCCCCCATGTCAAGGGGGAGCTGAACCCGGACTCCAATGGCATCAGGGGCATCGCCGCTCATCTCAGCGACCCCGGAAACTGTGGATTTGACACCGATTTTGACTGTTTTCATGCGGGGACCCCCACGTACCCCCACCCCTGAGGGCGCTAGGGGGGCCCGACCCCCGCAGTGTTTGTCACCAGGCCGCAAGGTGTATGCGTGCCAAGTTTCGTGGCGATCGCTCCAGGCGTTGCGGAGCCTATGCGAGACATACATACACACACACACACACACACATACACACCCAGGCTCTTCTTTATATATATAGATAAGAAGCATTTCAAAGCATAGCAGTTGTAAACAAAAAAGTTATCAGTTCCTGTCCTGTTCTGTCTTAAAGCATAATGTTTACATGGAGGGAGGGAGGGAGGAGGAGGAGGAGGAGGAGGAGGAGAGAGAGAGAGAGAGAGAGAGAGAGAGAGAGAGAGAGAGAGAGAGCGCACATGTTATTTTTAGAGATAGTGCCCATACTTTTAAATGTTCCAAACTACCAAGTGAGGCTCCTGCACCTCCTAGCCATCCCTATATCTACCTGCTGTGGCTTCAGCTATTCCAATTTTGCCCTAACATACAGTCACATGTAATACATTTCTTACTATCAGGAAGAGAGCAGATTCCTCCAAGCCACCTCCTATACTGTTTTTAGGGACCATCTGAGCAGGTATGTTGGATTTGCAGGTCTGATACCTTAATAGGAGGCAGATTGACTTATGATTTTCAGATTGGCTTATGATGATATTCAATTTCTATTGCTAATGTCAGGTGCCAGGAGTCTGATGAGAACTGAACACTGGAGAAGAATGTCCCAGAATGTGACAAGCTTGTCCAGCACAACTATACACTGTGAGTGCACACAGATACCTAGTATAAGAAACATCTAGGATAGGTACATACTTATTCAGTTTATAGATGTAAGTACCTCGTGGATTGTTAATTATGACCATGACACAGGACATTTTCTTAATCTCTCATTAGTGCTCTCACAGATTTCCATTTAAAAAATATATTTTACTGTCACCAGGGATAGGAAGGGAAAGAGAAAGGAGATCACTAATGACTATTTTTTTCCTTTTAATTAAATCAGTGGTTGGTTTTCTGCTTGGATGTGTTGCATCTTTTTTTCATGAGCATGCAAGATCAATTTATAGAACTATTGATCTCTTTAACCAGACAGTTATAGCATCATATTTACACTAGCTGCACTGAATCCTAATACATAAGGAAAGGCCCATTTTTTGTGTGTGCTTGTCATTTTCTGGTAATGAATGTATTGTTCAAATCTTGGAGGCTCTCAGACACGATAGAATCATAGAATGTTAGAGTTCAAAGGGACCTTGGAGATCATATAGTCCAACCCCCTGCTCAGTGCAGACGCCTACAGCATCCCTGACAGATGGCCATCCAGCCTCTGGTTGGTTGAAAACATGAGGAAGAACCAACATCTGTACAATGCAAACTACTCTAGTACTGGAACAGCTCTTAAATTTAAGAAAGTCTGCCTCATGGATAGACTAAATCTGATATGGAGAATTGGGTCTAGTTTCATTCTTGTATACTCTCTGTGTTCCTGTTAGTGTTTAATATTGTTGTTGTTTTAATGTGTTTTACTAATTGTGGTTACATTGTATTTTGTTGTTCTCTGTATAGTAAGCCGCCTTAGGCATTTGCTCCGGCATGGGAAAGGCAGGGTGTAAATTCTTCAAATAAACAATCTACTTCCCTGTAATTTCAACTCATGATTCTAGTCCTCTGGAACCACAAAATGTAAATCCTCCTTTTGTATAACAGCCCTTCAGATACCTGAAGGGGGCTATCATATCTCCCCTTAGTCCAGGTGCATATCTAACCATGGTGGCGCGAGCCATGGGCGCTGGGCAGCGGCGGGGCGCCATTGCATGCAGTCCGTGGGGGAAACCACGCATTCTTCACCCTGCCCTCCCTCCCTTGCCTCTGTTACGATTCGAAATGGAGCTTTTCTGGGTGCAAGGAGGCGTGTCAGAGCAAAGCACGGGGGCGGGGCAATGTCCTGGGGGCGTGGTTTCATCGCCTGCCATGGGCGTGCTCAAGCCTCCATTCGTCCCTGCCTTAGTATTTTCTTCTTCAAACTAAACAAACCGAGCTCTTTTATCCATTCCTACGAAACTTGATTTCCAGACTCCTGGCCATCTTAATTGCCCTCCTCTGAACAGGCTCTAGTCCCAGCTTTTCAATGTTCTTCTGATGCTGACCAAGCCACTTTAATCAAGTCAAAAGGGATGGCAACATTTGATTACGGAAAACAGACTTGCTTGTATGCCAAGGTAGTAAATAATCACATTTGACAGGCCTTAGTTCAGACTGATGTTGTTGGACCATAGTAGCCAGTGAGGTTCTCCCAGAGACATTCTAAGCTTGTGAACACACTCTGCTTGGAAAGCTCAGAAACTCAAAGCTCAGAAAGCAAAGAAACTCAGTGTGGAAAGGTGGGAGGAGGAGCTGAAGCGGGGGGGGGGAGTGGAGATGGGGCTGTTGATGAATACAAGTTGGGAAAGGAAGGAAGGAAGAAAAATTGGAAGCAGGAGTGATGGAGAGACACAACAGAAGGATGAGCTGGGAGGAAGAGGAAATGAGTTGTGGGAGGGCAACAAGAGGAAGAGGAGCACATGCAAGAAAATCAGGGGGCCCCAAGGGGGTTAGATGGACTGGAGTCGGCATTCCTGTTAAATTGATAGGAATCGAGTGAAGCCAGGGGGCGGGCTTAGCGGCCATGTTTGTGTGCCCCAAACAATCTTTATTCCAAGCATTTCAGATTGCTTTTCGCGTGATGTTTAGCACTTAATAATTTACTCCTGAAGTAAAAACTTACCAAACTAATAACGTGTGATCGTGTAGAAACATCATTGGTAACCTAATTATGAGTTAATATGCAATTCCAAGGTTTAATTCCGTGTAATTATACTACTGAACACACCGGACGAAATGCCGCTTGCTGCCTTTGTAAACTCGGATTGCACTGCTTTGACAGACTTATTTTTTGAAATCTACACAAGCAGGAATAACGTGTGAACGGGAAGGAAAGAAAAAAAGGGGAGGGTGGGCAAAAATCATAAATATATAGGAAAATTACATTAAAATCTCTTCATGACACAAGTAGTTGTCAATATGAGAGGAATTCTTTTTTACTTCTAGGCTGTTAAGAGTATTTTTTTAAACTTCTACACTCACCCCCCCATAAAACAAATTCTGTTATTCAGAATTTCGAAAATATTATAGTGGAAAATGGAAGGCGGGAAAAAACGTGTAAATGGGAAGGGGGGAAAAGGAGGGGGGAAATATTACATACCGATGTAATGTGAATACATGAACCTTTCCGTGGAAATTAAATCCCATTTTTCATAAAGCGATTCGCACACCCGTATGCAGAACACGCAGGCATGATTTAAAAAGTTGATATTAACTTTTACACACGTGCAGGAAGATTTTTATTCGTGAATTTGTGGCAATCCTCATTGGCAGGAAAGATCTGAGTCAGCCATATTTGTGTGCCCCGGAAGCTTCAAGAAAATCACAACATGCCGACTCCAGTCCATCTAACCTTCTTGGGGGGCCCAGGCAGTGGTGTCATTCAAATGATTTAAGAACAGGAACTCACTATTGAGTTCAAATTCAAATGTTGGGGAAAAAAAACCCGGAAGCAGCCACGGAGCCCGTTAGGATCCAGAACGCCCGTTCTGGTCCGTTCCCCCTGAATGACATTACCGCCTTCTCCCCAGTGGGCTGCAGAGTCAGCAGAGCGGCTGCTGACTCCACGTGTGTGGCTGGAGGGAGCGAGGAAGGGGGCTGTGCAGGACGGTACTTCCCCACTGCAGCCCTTCCCCGTTCACCCCCCTAGGAATCCGGAGTCGCTCCCTTTAACCCTCTGAGTGCCGGCCAACCAAGAAGAAAAGCTCTTTGCAGAGGAATTGGGAGGGGGGAGGGGGGAGAGTGAAGTGGGTGGAGTCAGCCCTAATTTTAACTAGTGGAACTGAGTTCCCCCGCATTCCCCCTGCATGGCATCACTGGGCCCAGGACTGGGCTATGTTTCAAGGTCCAGCAGATCTTGACATCAACCCTGAAACCAATAATAAAGGGGCAGAGACCAACTGTAGCCAATAACAGCCTAGGATTGCTGCCCATCTCCCTCCCCCAAAGGAAATATAACTGGAGAAACCCGGTCATCGGGGCAAACTGACAACCTTTACCAAGACCCAAGGTTATGTGGGTAAGCCTACAGTGCCTTCATAAGCCCAACAATATTTTAGTTTTAAAATATATGTATTGCATTTATACCCACTTTCATACAAGGATCCAAGCGGTCACCCATCCAATCAGGGTCAGATCTACTTAGGTTCAGCAAGGCTAGAGAATCTGGCTTTCCCAGATGGGATTGTGAGCACAGCGTTCATCAGTAAGGTGCCAGTAAACCTCTTGTTCCTTGAAACTTCGATTCTGTCCTTTCATATCTGATGGTTAGTTTTGTGTTAAGCGTTCTCTTTTATTGCATATGGGTAGATGTATGGTTAGGACCTGATCTGGAGAAATGCAACTAACTGCCCAGTGGTCACTTCATATATTATATTGATACAAAGCTGAAGTGAGTAGGGGTGCTGAGTGTCACACATATTGAGGCTGCCTATGGAATCTGTATCTTGTTTGGTGCAGTTGCTCATCATGAGACAGATTGTGGAGGAATGTGGCCAGGATAGTGATGGGAGCCACAGGCTCTTGATGGCTGCTCCACAGTCTCTGGTTTATCTAATGATGACTTTAAGCGCTGTGCCTTTTCTCAGCAGGGCTTCTGGAATTGCTCTGCATCTGGAATTGGGATAATGGTGTTCCTGCTGACTAGCTGTAGGTGGCAAAGCAATTGTGAGTGCAATTCAAAACAGAAGACCCACTGACGCAGCAGCACCCAGGGGAGGGTGTCACAAACATGCCTTAAGGTATGTTTGCACACCCAGAGAGTAAGCAGTGCTGGTGAAATGAGAATCACAGCCCAATCTGACCTAAATCCCTGCATGCCAATGCAGCAGCACAAATGTGACTTCTGCTGCTTCTGTGGGAGATTGTTGCCTGCTGGAGGAAGGGATAAGGGCAGCAGCCACAGGGTCCACTCAGCCCTGCACCAGCAATATTGCTGGCACTGGTCTTTGTTGATCTATGCAGGTGGATCAGGCCCAGGGAGGGAGGTTGGATAAGGCACTCAATCGCAGTCGAGCCCACCCCTCCTGGGCCTGATCAATCCATCACCCACCCCATCTCCAGTCTGTTACATCCCCTCCCCACCCTCTTCTCACCCCTGTGCTGGATGAAGGCATCTAGCAGGTGTCCTCATGGCCTCATGTGCAGGGAAGCTCCAGCCTTCACTGGTTCTTGACTCTCTGCAAGAGCACAAAGAATGCTTTACGGCTCATTTGTGACAGTGCTCACTGGTATAACATGCATTCCACTGGCATAAAAGCTTCCCCATCATCACAAATGAGGGAGGTGCCTGACAACATGTCTAGGGACTCACTCCTTGCTTAACACCTTGGTTCCAGATTAGAAAAAGCACAAGCCTAACTCAGCATTGAATGGCATCACTAGAACACTTGGTTCTTTCTAGGTTCTTTCCCTTTTCTCCCCCAGCTTTCTTCCATAACTACCCTATATAGTCACGTATAAATCTGAAATTTTATGCCTGAAAACATTGATCAACGTATACATGGGTCAATATGGTTATTAAAGCTTCTAATAGCTGCTGGGTGGGGCTGGGCTAGGAAGCAGAAGGCAGAGGGTAGGGAAAAGGAGCAATTTTACTTACCAGTAATTGTTCTCAGGCACAGACAGACAGCAAGCAAAAGC